>PVJI01001581.1:0-174619 GCA_004026765.1 Micronycteris hirsuta | reverse complement strand
TTTATTTTTATTTATTTTTTAGAGAGAGGGGAAGGGAGGGAGACATACAGAGAGAGAAACATCAATGTGTGGTTGCCTCTCACATGGCCCTCACGGGGACCTGGCCTGCAACCCAGGCATGTGCCCTGACTGGGAATCGAACCGGGACCGCTTGGTTCCCAGCCCGCGCTCAATCCACTGAGCTACACCAGCCAGGGCTCGTTTTTCTTTTTTGACTCATCATTGTAAACTACCTGGTGCAACTGCCTGGCATCCCCTAATATGGAAGGACCTTCACTTATTCAACCAGCTGCCCATTAATGGGTTATTTTTTCCCCTCAATTGTGAACAGCAGGGAAAGTCCTTGCAACCAGCACTCTGCACACATGGGAGCCTTCTCTGGGTGAGATTTCTTCCCTGGGAACAGCCAGTCAGAGAACGAGCACATTTCACATTCAAAGGCTCTTGTCCGTGGACTTGGTCAGGTACTTCCCTCCTCCTGGAAACTTCTGTTTCCCTTCTACACTGGACCTCGTGGAGACCTTCTGCTCCTTGGGCACAGGGAAGGGAGTTGTGACCTTTTCCATTCTAAGGCCCGAATCGGCTGGCCCAGGGGGCTTCTTCCTCAAGTGCAGGTGGGTCCAGACTTTCAGGAAATCCTGCCAGGGGTGCCCTTGCTTGCCAGACTTAGATGCAGACAGAAAGGGAGAGAATGTGAAATGTGACAACTAAGAACATTGAGCTTTGGGCAACCTTCTAGGTAGTGTGCTGTCAGCTCCTACCTGCACTGTGGGTGGCAGCGTCTCAGGTGAGGGGATCTGCCCAGTAGCTGAGCGTTTGGGGAGCAGGAAACTCGAAGGAGGGAGAAAGAGAATGAGAGAGAGAGAGAGATCTTCTAGGAAAACCCACGAGCAGCACAAGCCCAGGAAAACAGATGAAGTGACGGGTGCTCACAGCTTTGGCAAAATTACCGACCATGTGCAAGAAGAAAACGAGCCATGTGTCCCTCAGCTTGCTGAAACAGTAATTATCCTTGAAAAGCTTGCTAAACGTCCCTGTTAAAAAACCATCCAGCTAGGCGATTTTTCTTTCACATCTAATAGCAATGATTCTTGTATTCTTTCTTGTCCAAAGTGGCCGTAATCGTGGGGTGGAAGGAGACAAGCACCCTCCTACTGCCCGTGGGAGAGGGAGAGGCGAACAGCTTTCTGAAGATGAAAGCTTTAAACACCAGCCTGCCGTTTGGCTCAGTCATTTCATTTCTAGAACTCGATCCTAAGGCAATAAATAGACCCCTAGGCAGAGATTTATGTGCCAAGATGTTTATTACAGGCTTGTTTATGGTACAAAAATATTGGAAATCGCCTAAGCAGTGACCCTTGATGACGGATGTATTTTAGAATCAACCAGAAGTTTATTAAACACGTGCGCACACACTGGGACACAAGCTGGGTGGTGTAGCGGTGGTTGGAGCATCTCTATTTAAAGAAACAATGTTAACGTTTCAATTACAATATTATATTGTTGACATACACTATTATATTAGTTTCAGGTGGACAGCATGGTGGTTAGTACCTACGGCACTGTACGTAGTTATGAGCACAGGTTACAGTATTATCGACTATATTCCCTATGCTGTACCTTACATCCCTGTGATGATTTTGTAACTGCCAATTTGTATTTCTTAATCCCTTCACCTTTTCCACCCAGCTCCCTAACCCCCCTCCCATTTGGCAACCACCAGCGTTCTTAACGAGAGTTTGTTTCTGTTTTGTTTGTTCATTTATTTCATCTTTTAGATTCTACACATAAGTGAAATCATGTGGCATTTGTCTTTCTCGTCTGATTTATTTCACTTAGCATAACGCACTTAGGTCCATACACGTTGTCACAAGTGGTACGATTTTATGTTTTTATGGCTGAGTAATATTCCATTACATATGGCCACCACATCTCCCACATCTCCTTTATCCAGTCAACTATTGATGGACACTTAGGTGAGCATTTTTAACAAGCTCACGCAGGTTATTCTCATGCTAACATCAGTTTGAGAATTATTCACCCAACCCCTCTAGGATTATGGGTATTGCTTCTTTAAATATCTGTATATTGAAACCTCACAATGGGCATGAATTACTTGTATGATGAGAGAGCTACGCTAAGAAAATAAACCAGAAGACAATAGGAAGTTTAGCTGGTAAACACCTGCTATGAAATGAAGGAAGCACAGTCTGTCCTTTGTGACATTCACAGCCTACAGCTGGAGATGGCACGTGAAATGTGTATTCGCCCATATACGTAGAGAGACGTGCTGCACTCCAGGTAAGTGCCAGGGACAGGGCTGATGCAATCGAGGGAGTAATTAGCCCTGGTTAGGAGCCTTGGGAACCTGTTTCCAGAGCAGGGGACATTTCAGCCAGCCCTCGAGGCATCTACGGGAGGGAAGGAGGGAATTGCATTACCAGCTGAGGGAACAGTTCAGGCAAAGGCGTGGAGGCACGAATGCCCTCGCACACAGGAGGTAGTGTGAGCAGTGAGGGGTGGCTGGAGCAGAAGGTTGGCGTGAGGCACCAGAGGAGGGGAGGCTGGAGAGGCAGGCCAGCCCAGGGCAGAGGTCTGAGGACCTGAACTAGAACAGGAAGACCAGCAGTTCCCAGACCGTGTACCAAGGAACCCCAATCCCCCTTCAGGCTCTGACGGATGCTCAGCGCAAGGGGGTTCCATGGCAAAATGCCTTTGGAAAACTCTAGGTTAAATTGTTCTTTTATTATTTTTTTAATTACACCAAAGCCTTAAATCTGCTAACATGCTAGGGATTCTTTAAGGCAGGGCAGCAGAGGGAGCACGTCCCAAATTGCTTTCATCACAGACCCACCACCGACCCACACCCCACACCCATGGACTTCACTGCGGTGTTGTTTTAAAGAAGCTGCAGAACTGGTGACTTGGTGAGGCGAGGAGGGGTTACTGAGGGTGCCTGTAGGTCTAGAACCAGTGGCTCTGAAGGTTGATGAGACTTTTACCCAGGACAGAGAGTGCAGGCACAGCGGCATTTGAGGGAGGAAGACAATGACCTAGGTCTACCTCGGACCCTTCAGCTGCACTTAGGACCTGCTCTAAAAGCTATGCCTTGATTGAGGTTTTTTGTTTGTTTGTTTTAGGTTTGTAGACACAGTGACTGCTCCCAGATTCAAATTGCATTTCATGTTGTTTTTCTTTGCCAGACTCGGAGGGTTTTTATCTTTTCCCCAGCTTACAATAACAAAATAAGGAAAAATATTAATACGTTTTACGTGGGAAAATTACTCGGCTCTCGCCTGAAAATGTCCGTGTGTGTGTATCCTGTGTGTATCCGGGTCCTATCTTTGCAGGAAGAGTCTGCAGTTCCACAGCCCTGGGGCGGAGTGGGAGCGGCCACGCTGCCTTTTGAGTGAATGCCAGTGGCGCTTAGGTGTTTTCACACTGGGAGCCTTCAGCACACGCCCTTATGAACATGTGTGTTCACCACGAGCTCACCACGAATCCACCACTCACTATAAAGGACAAACTGTAACAAGAGGACCGAGCCAGCCATTTTGCTTAGATCTGATCCTCGTGACTTCCCAGGAAGATAGCTCAAGGCAGCATCCTATTGTATGTGAGAACACGAACCTGGCTCCCTGGCCAGCGCTCCATCCACTCTCTTGGCTGGACTGCCTTCCCATTCCCAAGGGGCCTGCTTTGATTAAGGCAGAGGCTCCAGAAAGCGCCCTTTAACCTACCTGTAAACCTGTTAACCAGGAGGGGGACGGGCCATCGGTTGAACGGATGACGATCATGGATAACTGTGACTAGAGAGCTACATTGGTCTCCTAGGGCTGCTGTGATAAATTAGCACACACTGTGTGGCTTAAAGCAACACACATTTCACACATTTCCCGCCCCCCCCCCTCAGTTCTGGAGGCCAGAAGTCCAAAATCAATATAACAGGGCTGAAGGCATTGTCAGGGCCACCATCCCTCCTAGAGGAGAACCTGTTCCTTCCCTCTCATGGCTTCTGGAGGCTGCCGGCATTCCTCGGCTTGTGGCCACGTCACTTCAGGACCAGCATCTTCGAATCTCCCTCTGCCTCTATCTTATACGTTCACTTGCAATTGCACACAGGGCCCGGCCGGATAAACCCGCGTCATATCCCATCTCAAGGCTCCTAATTTCATCACAGCTGCAAAGATACCTTTTCCTTATAAGGTCACATCCACAGGTTCCAGAGATCAGGATGTGGCTCTTGGAGGGGGGTGGGGACCACCTTTCAGCACACTGCAAAGGCTGAATAGATCAGCGCATCTGCTGGCTGGCGTTCAAGGCCCCAGGGAATGGGAGTTGAGAGGAGACTGTCCAGTGAAGTTTGAATTCCTGCTTTGGGTTTTTGTCCCAGCCCTAGGATCTTTTTTAGAGTTCTCTCTGCTCATTTATAGTTCCTCTTCTGTTATAGGTAATAATTCTTTATATTAAACTTTTCTGATTCAAATTACTATGCGGTTTCTCTCCTGCATGTTACATAGACATTGTGAATTTCACCTCATTGGGTGCTGGATATTTTTGTGTTCCCATAAATATTTCTGAACTTTGCTCTGGGGTGGGGTCAGGTTGCTCGGGAACGGTTTCATCCTTTCAAGGCTTGCTACTAGCTTTTGAAGGCAAGATATCAGAGTGGTGTTTGGTCTAGGGTTAGTTTTTCCCCTTCTACAGAGGCCAAAACCTCAGTGCCCCATGAATTACAATGTTATCCACCCCGGCTGGTGGGAACATAGGCCATTCCTGGTCCTGTCTGAGCTCCAAAGATGGCTCTGTCCACCTCGTCCCGGTGGTTCTTTTTCTGGCTCCTGGTAGTTCCCTCACGGGTTTGTGCTGATCGGCACTCAGCTGGTGACCTGAGCAGGACCCCGTGGCCACCCAGCTCTATCTTCTCAATTCCAGGAACCTTGCCAGGCTTCATCTGAATTTCCTCTGCCCACACCACAAGCCCTCCAGGCAGTTAGCCGGGGCAAGTGCGGGGCTCACCTCATTTGTCTCTCAGCGGCCCAGGATCATTGCCCTTTGCTGCCGAGCTCCCAATGTCTCAACCACCACCGTTGTGTATATTTTATCTGGGTTTTAAGTTGTTTCAGGATGATCCCTGTTATTCTGTCTTGGTCAGACATGGAAGTCAAATTTAATATTTAAGTTTTCATTGATTCCATCCATGCAGAAAAACATTATTGCTCAACAGCCTTAAGGATGCAGCAATGAACAAAACAAATGAAAAGTCTCTGCCTTCCTGGAGCTTACATTTCTATAGCAACTGATGAAAAATGTTTCTAATGCTGTGTGAGTTCGCAAAACACATCCTGGCTGTGAACCCACCCCAGCCCTCGCTGCCCCAAAGTTGTACTGAATTGCCACTCTAGCCTCTCCCCGCCCCCACTTCCCCACTCACAGTGCCCACAGCATCAGTGGGGGCCCCTCCTCTTTTGTTCCAAAATAATTCATCAGATTCTTCAAGCTGCCTTATCTGTGCATGCCTGTGGAAAGAGACATGATGAACGCCTCCAACGCTGGGAAAGGGTAATTTATGTTTTTAATTATATCTTTCTAGCATCAAGGGAGGCATTTTCTTCCTTCCTAGCTCCACAGCATCACACTTGTTCTTTAGTAAATAGGTTGAGATCAAGCCTGGCTTCTCACAGGGTCACAGATAACCAGTCCTGATCAACGCTTTGCATCTGACAGCTCAAAGCCAAGATCTTTTTTACAGCCCTGGTACTGTTTTAAATTGAGGAGACAGCCAACACCACATCTGTCTTTGTCTGCCCAGTGGCCCATGCTGGGCAATGGCTGCAAATATATACGTGTGTGTGTGTGTGTGTGTGTGTAAATACATATAAAACAACGGCTTGATTGAGATATAATTCACATACCATAGAATTCATCCTTTTAAAGTATACAACTCAATGATTTTTAATATATTCAGAGTTCTGCAACCACCACCACAGTTAATTTTGGAAGATTCTTTATCACCTCCCAAAAGAAACCCCATATCAACCGGTAGTCATTCCCCTGGGCCTGGGAAACGACCAACATCCTTGCTGTCTCTATGGATTTGCCTACTGTGGACGTTTCATGTAAATGAGACCAGATCACACGCGGCCCTTTGTGTCTGGCTTCCTTCACTTAGCATCACGGTTTCAAGGTTCACCGTGTTGGAGCGTGTCTACTTCATACCTTTTTATCGACGCACCGTACTTCGTCTGTCCACCCATCACTTGATGGACATGTGGGTTGTTTCCCCCTCTTGGCTATTATGAATAGCACTGCTGCAAGCATCCATGTGCACGTTTTGGGGTGGTGGACAAATATTTATCATCAGTTTCCACTGCGGTCGATGGGGTGCTTGAGACAATGTCAGGGAAAGTGACCACGAGAGGCAGCGCAGTTTCTGACTGGGGGCCCCTGGATCTGTATATAATAATAATAGTTAAAATCGTCACTATCCGTAACAGCTCTCAGGTATTAGACACTGTTTCAGGGGTTTTGGGCTTTGCATCATATAACTGTAGTTAAATGTAAATGTAAGTATAATTAAATAATTACAATGAATAATTCAATCTTTGCCGCACAACCCTGTGAGGTAGGCCCTAACGTTATCACCTTCCTCTCACAGATGACGACACTGGCCTCAGACAGGGTGAGGGGCAGAGCCCCAGGAGACCTGCCATCTGCCTCCAGAGCCCGGCTGGCACGCACAATGTCAGCGTGTCTCCTTTGGCTGTCCAAGAGACAATGCCAGCTCAAGAGGAAGTTGTCTAGACTCGCAGTCAGAAGACAGACTCCGGCAATTCCGGAAGGGACTCTGACTGCTCGCATCAGAATTTTGGGGCAGAAGCAACAAAACTCACTATGTCAAAGGTCCCCAAATGATTCTGCTGCAGCTGCCCTGGACGCCACTCATTGGGAACCTCGGGTCAGCTCCCTCCACTTTACTGGAAAGGAAGCTGAGGCTTGGTGGAGCTGGTTTAGTCCTTGCAAAACAGGGGGACCCCGGGGGCTGATGTGGGTGGAGTTACGGAGAACCCAGGTGCCTGCTCTTCCAGGGCACCCGTGTCTGTCGGGTGGTTTTCTGGTGGGATGTCAGTCAGGTTTTCTCTGCACTGGTGGCAAACAGTGAGGCAGGTGGGCTTCTCTATGATGAGAGCTGGACACAGTGGAGACAAGTTTCTAGAAAGTTGCAGGCTGAACATAGACCAGTGCTGTGATGGGTGAGCCAGATCATGCAGGATGTATAATGGGCTAGTCACATGAAATCCTTGAACAATGTTTCTCACCTAATGACAATTACAAGAGGTCTCTTGGATACCCCCAGGACCCACAGACTGATATAAAGGTTGGGTTGGAAGTCCCACGGCAGAAGACCCAGGGTGACATTTATGCTGTCTCTGAGCTATATATACACCGTTGTTAATTTAATTCTTCCCCGGATTTTTGTCTAAGAGTAGTTACTTAGTTTGGCCACAAGGTGGCAACAGCAGGCTTGTGGCCAATAGTTGGGCTGGTAAGCAAGAAAAAGAAAATTGTGCCCTGGCTGGTGTGGTGCAGGGAGCTGAGCACTGGCCTGCAAACCAAAGGATTGCTGGTTCAATTCCCAGGCAGCGGTCTGTGCCTGGGTTGTGGGCCATGTCCCTGGATGGGGGTGCAGGAGAGGCAACCACGCATTGAAGTTTCTCTCCTTCTCTTTCTCCTTCCTTTCCCCTTTCTCTAAAAATAAATAAGTAAAATCTTTTTAAAAAAAGAAAAAGAAAATTGTAAGATTGCCCACTTCTTAACTGATCAAATCTTACATTTCTTTTTCCTAGTCTGCACTTTCTAAATTTTTTGCAATGAGCTTGCATTGCTTTTACAAAAGCAGATTTTGGAGGAGGATCATCGCTCAATGGTAAGCTATTACTTTAATATATTAACTCTGGACACTTTTCCTTGACCTGGTTGTGGTTATACAGTAGTACAATTTTTTAATAGTATTTAAACTTGAGATTATAATAATTTTATATCTGACTGAAAGTTCTTCATAAACATGTTTATCACTGTGAATTATGCAGTGACTATATTTTAAGAGTTTAGTAAGAACCAGACATTTTGCTGCATGTTTTACATGCGTTTTTACTCAATCCTCACAATAGTGGAGCCTATTTCATTAGGTGGATACCAATTATTGCTCATAGTTTGTCTACAAGTAAAATGATGTTTTGAGAAGTCTCGATAGGAAAGGGTGGATTGAGCCTTCTAATGTCACCGCCCTTCCCTTATCGCAGTGCCGTTTTGCTGGGTTTTAGCGTAACTTATTTAACCACTTATCTTGTATAATTTATTGCCAAATTCCATTGTTATAAATAAAGCTGCAGTGAACATCTTTATGTAGAGAGCTTTTTCTGAATTCAGAAAATATTTCCAGAAGCAAAGTTATCAATTGTAAACATTTTTGGGGTTCTTGGTAAATACACCGCACCAGATAAGAAAGAAAATTTTCAG
Organism: Micronycteris hirsuta; assembly: GCA_004026765.1. NCBI lineage: Eukaryota > Metazoa > Chordata > Mammalia > Chiroptera > Phyllostomidae > Micronycteris > Micronycteris hirsuta. Next base: position 166,099 of record PVJI01001581.1, on the reverse strand, counting down.
GAAAACTTGAACTCAGGCCGGATATTTCATGATATTAAGGAATTATTGTTCATTTTCTAGGCATGCTAATGGTATTGTGGTTATATCTTTTCAAAGAGCCTTTCCTAGAGATACAGAGTGAAGTATTTATTGCAAATGAAATAATATTACCCAGAATTTACTTAAAAATAACCCAGTTGAGGGAGGAGTAGGAGACCGGTGAGACAAATTAGGCATGTATTGATCATTGATAAAGTTGGGTTATGGGTACACACATGTTGATCATGCTATTTTCTCTGCTCTGATACATGTTTAAAAATTTCTATGATAGCCCTGGCCAGGTAGCTCAGTGGATTAGAACATCGTCCTGATACGCCAAGGTTGCAGGTTCGATCCCCAGTCAGGGCACCTATAAGAATCAACCAATGAATGCTTAGATAAATGACAAACAAATCATTCTCTCTCTCTCTCTCTCTCTCTCCCCCTCTCTTTCATATCAATTTAAAAAATACAGCAAATAAAAATTCTATGATAAAAAGTTTAAAATAAAGCTATGAAAATATTATAATCTACAAGAGACGCCAGCCCCCTAATTCCCCTTCTGCCTAATTAGTGCAAAAAGCAGGGGGGGAAGGAGCCTTTAGAATAATTTTGTTCAAGTCCCTCTTGCCATCAAACAGGAATTAAGGTCTCCCTGAAACCGTCACATATGAGTTGATTTTGTTTTACTAAAACTTTTATTTATTTTTACATAAGAATATAGAACTGGAAACAGTCTTAGCATTCTAGTCCTCATTCCTTTAAACCTCCCCGAACCCTCTTCTGCATCACAATCGGTGCTCTATGGCAATTTTGTGCTCACGCATCCCGGCCGCCGTCTGGTGCAGGCTTTGTCAGTTCCAGAAATGGGCAGTGGGGGAGCTCACCTATCGTTTTAATTAAAAAAAAAAAAAAGCGTTTTGTGTCTCACGGTGAATATTGAGCATTGTGTTTTGCGATGAGCGTTGCGCATTGGAGACTGTCCCCTGGGGGAGGTCAGAGCACCGAGGGAAAGACAGCGGTAGGACGGACCTGGAAGAGGAAGCAGATGAAGGGCTGAAGACAGCACAGTACCCCACTCGGAAGGGTTTGGTGTTTCGGTCTTCAAGGGTCCTTAAGGGAAAGCAAAATTTAGCACACTCCGCCCCTCTTTTTGTTCTGGCTTGGCCACAGAAACAGGAATGTCTACCTATCCTTATATATCCCCTGTGATTTAGGAAATAAGATCTTTTAAGACCGAGTTCTCTCCCTTAAACAAACACCACGACCGCCGGCTTTCATTAGGTTTTGTGGGTGTTGGATATGAAGTCACTGGAGCTGCTGCCCTCCTCCGTCCGACCCGACCTGGGGCAGATTCTGTACTTTTCCCAGGCTGTGGAGACTCCATCCTAAGGATTCAGGCTAGAGGGTTTCGCCTCTGTTTTCTCATGGTGCTGCTTGGCTCCCTTGATGGATCTTTTCAGTTTGAAGCTTCTGACATATAGAAAGAAATGATATCTGTCACTCCACCATGGAGTGAGAACAAGAACTATTCTGGCTCATTCCAGCAGCTTCTAGCCTAAAAATATCTTAACTCAGCTAGCAGGAACCTTTTTCTGTCTTTCCTTATGGGAGACACGGCTAGAGGCAGGCAAGACCTCCCAAACTCGAGCCGGATAGAACATGTGTCTATAAGAACCAAAGAGAAGAGAAGAGCTGAGGGACATTTCCCCCGGGGAGGGCCCTTCCCTCTCACTTAGCGGAATCATTCCTTCAGGGCCCAGTGGTTACTGAGGGCCTGTGATGGGCCTGGTCTTGTGGAAGGGGAAGAGACAAGACCCAATCCCTGCCTTCCTGGGGCTTGTGGTTCAAGGAAAGACATGCTACTCATTACTTGAATCATTCTTTTGATAAGTGTCACAAAATCAGACTCAGGACCAGAGGCACCAAGGTCACTCTGATTGACAACCCAGAGCCAAAAGGGAATGGGTTACCAGGGTGACAGGTTCAACTGCATCTCTACTGGAGGAAGAGTTTGGTAAAGGTGAGGAGGTCTGCGAAGAAGGAAGTGGATATTGATGGGAAAGGTTGGGTTTCAACCTCAACTGATCTGCAGAAAAGGAGAAAAGACCAGGAGGTCTCCTGTTGTTCCTGGGGCTCTCTGTTGGCATGAACGTGAGCTGGAATTCTAGCCAATGCATTAATTCTATAGCTGAGCCCTGGAAAAGGTCACTGAGATGCAAGCATAGCTGCATGGGGCCTCGAGTGACGGCAGCACATCCTTCCCTGCTACCCAGCAGGTCACCTCCAGGGACTGCTGTCTACCGTGAGCACCCTCTCCCTGGCACTCCACCCATGGACGAGGTCCTGGCAGGTGAGGGCCAGATCTTCTTATCAGGCATTTTATTTCTTGGCAGACAAGTTTACTCTGTTGCCCAAATACCATTAGAAAGGCATTAGTAAGGACTGGGCAGTGGGGGGGTGGGGGGAGCGCGGGACACCAGCAATCCTATCCCTCTCCCGTATCACCGTAACAGTTTTCCATCCCCAGCCCTGTGTTTAAGATGAAGAGAAAAGTCTCGTGGGGACATTGTTTGGTGATCATAGTGGACACCCCAGGGCTTGCCCTCGCTGACACCCCACTCTCAGAATACATTTGCCGGCACCAATGGACAAATTGAGGTCTCTCCTGAAGGCCAGTCTGCAGGACGAGGAACAGACCACCAGCGATGTGTGACCTGGGTGGCAGAGCTTGCTGTGGCTTGGAGGGAATGTGAGAGACCAGACTGAGGGAACGAGGTTTGGCTGAGTTGACAGGTAGCCAGTAGATGTTTAGAAAAAGATGGAGTAAGGGCCCAGCGAGACAGAGACGTGAGCTCTGGATTTGGAAGAGTGGAGGTTGTCAACATTGTGACAGGAACTGCGTCAGGGGAGCAGCGGAGGCGGGAGCCACTTCGGAGCTGGTCGAAGAGGATAATAAGAGAGGGAAAAACATCTTTTAAGAAAAGACAGCAGAGCCCTGGCTTGTGTGGCTCAGTGGACTGAGTGCCGGCCTGCAAACTGAAAGATTGCAGATTCCATTCCCAGTCAGGGCGTGCACCTGGGTTGTGGGCCAGGTCCCCAGCTGGGGATGTACAAGAGGTAACTGATGTTTCTCTCCCCTTTCCCCTCTCTCTAAAAATAAATAAATAAAATCTAAAAAAAGAAAAGAAAAGAAAAGACAGCAGAGAACGGGATAGCAGTGGAGAGCCTTGGGCCGGGGTGGGGGGAGTTGCAGCAGAGAGATACTAGAGCATGTCTCTGTGTTGATGGGAATGGTTCAGCAAAGAGGAAGAAATCGATTATGCAGGAGAAAGAAGGGGAATGACAGCAGCCAACCGCTAGAAAGCCGGAGAGTTTAGGGCCTTGAAAAGCTCAAGAACGGAAAACAGAGGGCATGCACGCCAATGCTGCAGGTAGACTTGGTGGTCAGCAGATGCGGGATTTCTGTCTGGCTGGGTCTGTATTTCCAGGAAAGGATGAGATGAGGTCAGCAGCTGAGCGGGCAGGGAGGTGTTGTGTGTCACAAGAGACAGCAAGCAGTTGTCCCAGAGAGTGGGAAAGTGAATTTGCTCAGGAAATACAAGCTTGCTGGCCAGGGTTGAGTGTCCACTTAAGGTCTGTGATTCTCAATTCAAAGTGGGAGCAATGAGTGAGATTAAAAGCAGAGAAACAGGTGAGAGCCCATGCAGGCTTTGGACACAGAAAGAAACAGACAGATTTGAGATAGAGTTTGGATGTGCCCAAACCAGGACTTACTTGTGGATTGGATGTGACCTGGAAATGATGAAATCAAGAATAACGCACTGTTGCAATGGTCAGTGTGGCTCAGTTGGTTGAGGTGTTGTCTTGTCCTGTAGACCGAAGGGTCATGGGTTCGATTCCTGGTCAGGGCACATACCCAGCTTGTGGGTTTGATCCCCAGTGCGGGTGCATATGAGAAGGCAACCAATCAGAGTTTCTCTCTCACATCAACATCTCTCTCTCTCTTTCTCTATCTCCTGAAAGCAACGAAAAAATGTCCTCATGTGAGGATAAAAAAACAATAGCTCATTGTTAAATGGGTGGGCAGTGGTGCCACTGACTAAGATGGGGGTGGACAGAGAAAAAAGCTCTAGCAGAATTGGAACATGAGATGATCGTCAGGCATCCATGAGAGACCAAACAGGCAGTTGGGTAAGGCCCGACATAAGGGAAAGGCACCGTGTTTTCTCCTCTGCTCTGAAATGTATGAAAACCACACCATGAGCTGAGCCCAGGTATGTGAGGTTCACCATGCTAACTCGCACAAAGAGGAGGAAACTAGACTGCACTAGACTGCAAGCTCATCACAGGCGGGACCAGGGTTTGTTCACTGCTGCGTCTCTATCGCCTTGCAGGGCCCCTGGAAGACGGGGTGTTCCATCAGTATGTTCTGGCTGTGCATGGTTTCCACCCCCCACCTTAGCCTCCGGAAGCTGGGTGACTTTCTAAAGTCTGGGACAGACCTTCATAGCTTAATGAGTGAGGCCTTACTAATTACAACAATGATGACAATGATTTGGGGATGACTAATTGGCAGGAAGGGCCAATGGCTCTTCTGAATAATCCCTTAAATGGGTCACACCATGGTGTCTCAGAGGAACGTGAGCGACAGGTGGATGCAGGAGACTTCCGCCTGTAGGAGGGGTTTGCTTTGTGACCTCAGGCTGGCTACTTGCCCTCTACAGCCCTTTGAAAATTTCTTTATGCTAGAGATAGAGATCTACCACCTCAAATGGCCACACAAATAAAATAGCACCTCTGCAGCAAACAAGGGAACCTATAAACCGAGGCTGAGCATCAGGTGTGTAGAAGCAGAGATTGTCTCTGCTTCAGGAAACTTGACCCAGGGCCCTGGACACCGTGAAAGAGGCCAGTCATTTTCTAGCCAATAGACAACTGTGGGACTCAGCCTTGAGAAAGGCAGATGGGAAATGTAGTCTGCGTTGGTTCTTCTCTTTGTCTGTGTGTCCCAGGGACCTGTGGGGAGTGTCCCAATTCCTCTGGCTAACCTGAGCGGGTGCTGCCTGTGGGGTGGAGGGCCTCTGCTCATCTCCCCTTGCCAAGTTACACGGCCCATGATTGAAATCACCAGAGTGTGGTGGGGAACAGGTGCCTAGAGTGTGGGCATGCCACGGAAAGAGAGAAGTGGGAACTGGCATGGGGTGAGAAACAGAGAGGCCGCAGACACAGAGCCTTCCTACAGAAGCCAGGCCATGTGGCAGGCAGCCACGTAAGCAGCCATAAAACAAGAGAGACGGAGGCTCGCGGGATTTAAGTATGGAATGGCCTACCCTCTGTAACTTTATAGAAGAGAAAACTGAAGTCGAACCAAGGTCATCCACTTATGCACCAGACATTTTTTAAAAGCCAACCACGTGCCAGGTGCTGGGCCATTGTTTTGGTTAAATATTGCTGCATGACACATCGCCCCCAAACTCAGAGGCCTAGAACAACAGTTGTTTTGTCACAGTTCATACCTCTGCGGGTTGACTGAGCTCAGCTGTGGGGTAGTTTTACCCCATATGGTGATGACTGAGGCTGTGGTCATCTGGGGCAGGACTCAGCTGGAACCTCCCAGGTGCTTACTCATGAGCTGGCAGTTGGTGTGGTCTATTGGCTGGAGATTAGCTGGCCATTGCACTGGCCTGCCTTGGTTCTTTTCTGTATGGCTTCTCCACATGGCTTGGGCTTCTCAAAGCATGGTGACTGATTTCTAGGAGCCAGGAAGTGGAAGGTCCTCTTAAGACCTGGGCTTAGAAGTCCCAGAATGTTGCATTTTATTGGTCAAAACCAGTCAGAGAGTGTATTAGTTACCACTGCTGCATAACAAATAATCCCCAAACTTGGTGGTTTAAATGATGATAAATATTCATCTCTCAGTTTCTGGGGATTAGTCAGGAATTCTGGAGAAGTTTTGCTGGGTGGTTCTGTCCTGGAATACCTCGTGAGATGCAGTCAAATGTCAGCCAAAGCTGTACTCATCTGAAGGCCCGACTGGGACCGGAGGGTCCATTTCCAAGGTGGCTCACTCATATAGTTGGCAAAGTGGTGCTTGCTGTTGGCGGGAAGACTCGGATTTTCTGTGCATGGACCACTCCACAGGCTGCTCAAGTGTCCCCATGACATGGTGGCTGGCTTCCCCCGGACTGAGTGATCCACGAGGCCCAGGCAGAAGCCTCAATGCCCTTCATGATGTCAGACTTGGTCACCTCTGCCATACTCTCTTGGTCACACAGACTGATCCCTGATCTCCGTGAAGGCGACTACAAAAGAACATGAAGGACCAGAAAGGGAGGATCCCTCGGACCATCTTGGAGGTGGGCTGCCACCCAAGGCCAGCCCAGATGTCCAAGGGGTGGAGAAATAAACTCTGTCTCTGGACGGGAGGAAGGGCCAAGATTTCGTGGTCATCTTTAATCCACCAGAGCCTCCAGCGATGCAGCAGAGGGCCAGGCAGGGGGCTTTGTGCTCACAGAGCTTGCAGTCTGGAGGAGCACACAGAAAAGCAGTGGCAGGGAATGGATGTGTCTGTCGTCTTCATGACACAGATGAGGCTCGGAAAAGGCCAACGTGCCCCTATCACGTCGTGAGTGATGGCAGAGCTGAGATGAGTACTCAGGCCCTTCGGCCCCCGAGCCAAGTCCTTCTTCCCCTCGCCCTGCACAGTGCGGCTGCTCACCGTGTTCCAGTGCTGAATTCTAACGGGGCAGTACAAAATTGGACGCAGGGTAAGACAGGCATGTAAAGCAAATTATGTTTTTAAAAAGAACAGAAGGAAATGCAAACAAAATGTTGACAATTGGTAATAAGTGATAAGAAAACAAGTGAGTTTTTCCTTCCTTCTTCTGGGTTTCTGCGCTTTTTTTAATACTCTAAATTGAGCTTCTATCACTTTCACAATAGAACAACCTAAACCATTTCCTGCTGTGGGGGATCACGGCGGTGAGCAGGGGAGAGGGGAACTGGGGGCTTGGAGGGGAGACAGGGCACCTGGGGAGGAGGCTGCTGTCTGTGGATTTGGGTTCCTCCTCTGCTGTGTGGTACTCATTGTGCTTCAAGTTCTTGGTTCTTCTGGAAGTCACCTGTTGTTGATGGGCTCACCTGTGTAAGCAAAGCTGCGCCCCTCTGCTGAGGCTGGGAGGAAGAACCTCCTGGGAAAGAAAAGCTGTGTTTCCCACACTCCAGGAGTGGACAGAGCAAAGGAAACGAGAGGGTTGAAGTTTCCCCTTCTTGATGGGATAGACCTATAACGCTGCTTTCTGGTCCAAGGTCAAGGTGACTGCCTCTCAAATGAAATTATTTACTGGGACAAGAGAGAATATTTGAAATTGATGTTTTCCTGGAAGCTCCAAGATATGTAACCACTGTAGATAAAAACTGTTTGATTATTTGAAATATTGGAAATCTTTTTTGGTTTTCTGCAGCCGCATGGTAACTTCTTTCACTTCTGTTTTTGGAGTGTGAGCATATCACCCCATTGTCTTCCTGAATGTGTTATACTCTATGGCCAGTAATTTCCCCTGGAGTGAAAAACAACAGCCTCCATTAACTGAGCGCCTACTATATAAAGATGCTATATTAAGTGTTTATACATGCACTATGTGTATGAGAAGATGTGATGTGAGTATCTCCACTATACAGATGCGGAAACAGAGGCTCGAGGAGGTTCAATATCATCTCCAAGATCACTTGGCTCAGAAGTGACAGAGGCAAAACCTGAGCCCAGGTCCAAATGACCCCAAAGCCACAAACCTAAGGTGGCTGCCTTAAAAAGAACATTATAGTAACATTAGAAGACCTTTGAAATCTTACATCCCTCCATCCTAATTTAAGAGAGCAGTTTTGGGAGGACAGTGCAAGGTTTTGAAGATGGACTTTGTAGCAGACACCCCTTACGCAGCACTGGAGACTTCCAGCCCCTGCTGTGGGGGCCGGTTCTGCGAGTGCCCCTTCCAGCTCCCAGCAGGCACAGCCTGACAGTGTCTTGTCCCGGGCTGGAAGCTGGCACCTCTCAGCCCCCACCCATTCGGTGTCAGGCTGGTGAACCCTACACCTCTGCCCCCATCCTTGCTCTGGTCCCTGAGCCTCAGGTTCACTCCCTGGGCTCACCCCCTACCCTCCACCCCCAACATATTCACATGTGAGCTTTTGTGTCAAGTTCTGCTTTCTGGGGAATTCTGGCCAAAACAAAGTCAAATATTTTCTTGGTCTAAACTCCCACCTGAATACAGAGCATCTTTGTCTTCTGGATCACACAGGTGCTGGGTGCAGTAGCTACATGGAAATGGCAAAGGCTAGCATTCCACCATCGCCACGTACAGTTCTGTGTACCAACCTGGTTCAGGGCTGACATTTCCTGCTGACTTCTAGCTACTCTATGTCAGGGTATATGTAGCACCTTTGAAAGATTTTTAAAAAACGAACAACTTGCCCCTATGTTTAGGTGAATGAGTGTGTCGTTACATGGCCAGCTGAGCCCTCCCGGTCCTTCTGCTTAAGGGCGATGTTTCTGGTGGGGATGAGAGATGGGGGCTGGGGCCAACCCCTGGTGGCTGCACAGCTGACCCTCCATCCTGGAGTTAGAATTGTGCCCCAGGGTGATTCCGGGCAAGCTGGAGATTAACTTTCTCATGCTGGGGTGCAGCAGAGGGCCCGATGCTTGGAAGCAAGGTAGCAAGGATGGCAGGTGATGTCAAGGTTACAGGGGAAGTGAGGGAGGAACTGCCCTGAGGTGCTCTCCGTGCAGAGCATTGGGAGGGTTGGGGTGAGGGGGGCGTGGAGGCAAGGCACAGAGTAGGCAGGGAAAGAACTGTTGGTCTTCCTGCCTAGAAATTCCACTCTGGCTCTGCTCCGCATCAGTGAGAAGCCACCAGTCCCCAAACAGCCCTTGGAATGACAGAGCTTTGAGACATTTATATTTAATAACCTCAGGTCTCATGTTTTAACTAGCAAAGTAAAGAATCGACAGCACTCTGCTGCTCCATCATGGCCAGGAATTATTCACAGGAGCCGCAACCCATGGAGGTGTCCTTCTCTAAAGCCCCTGAAGATGTCCCTCAGGTAGCCCTTCCCACCCCTGCCACTTAAGGGGTGAGGTGTTCTGGTGGGGACAAGAGATATCTCAGATCTCAGCGATAGTGGCAGTCCTTCCCATTAATAACAGGTTTTTATTTTAGAAGGGAAAGGCTGCCAAGGATGATGCTCTCCACACCCCATCATCTCAGAGAGTCACCTGTCGTGGCGCAGAATGAACGGAAAGGGCTGGAGGCTTCTCCATGAGGAGCTAGGGTAGGGGAAACCCAGGAGTTGAGTGTCTTTAGGAACTCCAGTTCCATGCTCACACCTGACCTTGTCATCATTCACAATTGTTGTTCTGTGAAAACCTCGCCTCCCCCATCCCACTCTGAATGAACTCAAAATCTGATTCTTCTCTCCTGTCCCCATGTTACCTCCCATTCATCCTCTCCTCCTTGGATTTCCTTGCATCCACCCAACATGTAACCCGTGAGCAACCCTCCTGCAGTTGGCAGGACCCCAAACTGTTTTGTGTTTCTCCAGTTCCTGGCCCTGTAAATGCCTGAGTCTGGATTCTCCACTCCTGGGCCCAGCTGCGGAGCCCCGATAACCACCCATCCAACTCTGTGGTCCGGGTGGTTAGAACTCAGGGCTGCCTAGAATTCTCCCTCTCAACCTGGCAGCTCCCTCTTTCATTTTTCTCAGCGGCTTTCCAGTTCTTCACTGTTTCCCTCAAAGCTGCTGTTATCACCTCTCACCCACTCTCAAGAGATGACTTTGCTTCTCACTGTAGAGCTAAAAAGTAGATGTCAGCAGGCAGGAATTTCCTCAACTTCCTATCGTTGACCTATGAATGAATCCACACCCATACTCGTTCTCATCTGCATTCACCTCATGGTACGAAAGCAGACCCTCTTCTTGCCTCTGGTGACTCCCCTGTCCCTGGTCCTCTCCCAGCCAGCTCTTCACTCTCTTATCTTAGCTCTCCTCCTGGGGAGCCTCTGCATTTCCAGCCCTACCTATACTGCTTTGGTCCATGACCCTAATAACCTTCCCATTTCCAAATCCCAAGGTGCATGGTTCAGACCTCTTCTAACTTGACCCTTCTGAGGCATATGTCACTATTGACCACTCCCTCCTTCTCCAATCCATTCTCCTTTGGTGACAACACTCTTACTTGTTTCTTTGGTTTTTTTTTTTTTTTTTTTTTTTTTTTTACCACCTTTCTGGTTTCTGACCACCTCTAAACATTATTGGGGTTTTCCGGAGGTCATAAGTGTCTATTCTGTGTCCCATAGCTCCTGGGCTTACTTATGTGGAAGCCTGTGCTGGGCTATCAATCTGTTGGTCTTTCTCTACTAGATCTAATGCCTGAAGTTCACCACGTTTACACTTTTTTAACAAGTACTTTCATCTCCATGCCCCATGCGTAGCACACCGCCTGGTACTTACTCAGTTCTCAGTGACTGCTCATTGAGGGTGCAGCGTGTGGCACGATGGATTCCTAGCATTTTTTTAGATGTACAGGTGAATCAACTTTATTTTTTGTTTTTGCATACTTTGTAACCATTTCTCCCTTCAAAAGTGCAGTGCAGTGTCAAAAAAACTGAATTAAAAATCTTAGAGCATTTTTTGGTTTAGAGTTTCATGAGAAAATAGGGATTATCTTGAAATGTCATATTTGGGAATAATGCAAGTATACCAGAACCTCTGCTGGTTTAAGCTGAACCCTGGGTTGTGAGAGAGACTGGGGTGATGGTTGGGAGTAAGGGGGGGGGATGCAAATGCCAGAGTAATAACATGGGCTTGAATTTCTATGACTTCTACCTCTACTGTAGGTGGAAAAATTTAGTTCACTTTGTACATGCTGTACATATAGAGCAACTTCTTGGGGCACAAAGTAAGAAATCTTGTTCAATGTCTGAATGCTATCACAACCCCTGACCTTTGTCATAGGTCACTATAATGAGTCACAGATGCCAAGCTGTAAAATCACTCTTTTCATCTGTAAGTTCAAAGTATATATATATTCACATACATTTTCTTTATTTGATTTTAGTTCCATGCCAGCCCAAGGAGGCACAATTGTTATTATCCCATTTTATAGATGAACAACCTCAGGCTCAAAGAGACTTTAATTATATAACTTGTTCAAAGTGAAACAGTGGTAAGTTCCAGCAATGGAACTTCAACTTCAAGACAGTGCTCCTATATTACACTATCTTTGATGAAAACCAGTGATATTTGCTTCTTTTGCCTTTGAAGTTATCTATCCTGTGTCTGGCAGCAAGAAAGGGCGTTGCAACAGATGCTGGAGCAGAGCAGCTAGGAGAAGCCTGGTCCTGAAGGTCATGAATGCTGGCTCTTAGCTGGCCTGTGATCTTGGACATATCACTGTCCTCTGTGAGCTTTGGTTTCTGCATCCATAAAGTGGAGAAAAATAACAGCCATACCTACCACACAGGGATTTTGTAAGGTTCCCATAAATTAATATATACAGAGGCCTTGACATAGTATCTGTGCATTATAACCTCTTAATAGGTAGGCCATGTTAATGTTATGTTATATGTTCATTTAGTTTTCAAAGCATTCAAATTCATCACTTTTCAAAAAGAAGGGCTCTTTCTACTTGTTCATTATTGGATCTTATTGGCCTCCAGTCTGAGGTGAGGTTCATACTGTTTTAATTAATCTAATAATTACATAGGGCTTGGCATGGGCGTGGAGGTGGGTGGGCATGCTGAGGAGCACACCGCCACGGAAGGACCCTTGCACTGGTGTAGCCTCGGGGCCTGTGCCTACCCCTTCTCCCCGAGGTAGGGATTTCAAGATGTGGCTGAGCAGAATCTCGGGCTCTTTCTCTCTTGATAATTGCCCTTGATGCATATTTCCAGACATCTAAGACTGGAGCCCTCTCCTGCTGAGACAAGAGTTCCTTTTCCATTGGGAAAGGCCAAGGTTTGGCAAGGATTGGTGATCCTGGCACCAATGTCCTGACAAGGCTGATCAGTGTGTGCTGAGCTGCCCCTGCAAACACAGCACTCACCAGATATCGCAGCAAAAAAAAAAAAAAAAAAATCGTTGTTGTGTGAAGCCATTCATTCCTTGTAGAAGAGGCTGGGTGGAAGGGGGCCGACCTTGAAGTTGAGGTCAGTGACTTCTGGGCCAGATGTGTGTCTGGAACACCAGGATGGAGAGAGGAACGTGGCTGGCAGGGTGGGCAGAGCTTGATGGCATTGGAATGACGCTCCAGAGGGCAAGGCACCCTCCTGGGATCATGACTGGGCCTGGTGATGGCAACGAGGAAGGGCGTGTTTGCCACTAAGATATTTAAGCATTGTTTCACGAGTCAGAGAACAAGGCTGGCTGGTTGCTTCATCCTAGGCTTTCAAATTCAGTTCTTAGTGTGACCCACTCAGGGCACTGTTCTGAATTTCTCAGTAGGTAACCTCCAGCCCAACTAGTAAGTCTCTCAACCATATTAGTCATTTTGAGAATAAAAAAGAGTTTAGCTTTATTTCTGGCAGTTGAATTTGCATTTCGTTACTATGATGGACTTGAAATACGCACCCGCGAGGCTCCTGCACCACGTACATCAGAATCACCTTGGGGGAGGGGGGTTGAAAAATGCACATTTCCCCAGTCCCATTGCACAGAGAACTAGAAGCTCTAGGGCAGGACCTAGGAATCTGCTTGTTAAAATTTTCCAGGGTGAGGCTGAGAATGTTCCTTTTAAAGCCAATGTTTGGGATCGGACAGGGATAGAGGTGTCTGACGGTCTTCTAAAACCCAAATTTGAGTGAATTTGCCCAGGGGCTGACCCCTGGTTCTCGGTGCCTCAGTTTCTTCCTCTGACAGGATCTAGTTCTGTCTCCACTTGTTGCTAGGCTGCAGGACAAGGAAATTAATAAGTGCAAAGAGCTGGGTAAAGCGGTGCAGCCTGGTTGAGGGAGAAGAGCAGCTCTTACTCTTTCCACCTGGGTCCCTCCAAGTAACCCTGCAGTCAGTCACCCCTCTCCCCCAGCCCTGTGGGCGGCGGCTCCTTTAACAGACCCGACCAATCGCCCGCCCATTTCCGCGGCTGCTCCTCGGCGCGCAGGTAGGGGCTGGATTGGCTGGGCCTGGCGTGCAGCCTGCTCCGCCCTCACCGCTCTGTGGCTGCCGCGGGCGCGGGGCGGTCCGCCGGCGGGGCGGGGCGGCCCGTGCCCGGGATAGGGCAGACGGCGGGACGGCGGCCAGAGCCTGAGCCGGAGCCACGGTGGCCGCGGAGTATGGAGGCCGGCGCAGTACAATGAGGCAGCCAGCGGATCGGGGTGAGCGCGCCAGGGCCGGGCGGGCTGTATAATGAGCGCCCGTGGAGAAGGCCCGGGCTGGTGGTGGTCCGACCCCGTAGGGTCCAGGGTATGCTCTGGAGACAGCGGCCGTTGGCGCTGCGGGGTGTAGTGGGGGGGCGGTTAGGGGATGTTTGGGGAGAGCCCAAGGCCCCGCCCTGCTGTCAGGGCTCTGGGATTGACGCGGACGCCCACTCGCGGCTCCCCCTGCCCCCGCGGACCCTTTCTTCTTTTGGGGCGGTGTGAGGTGGTTTGGGCTTGACCCTGGCCAGAGGTGCTCGCTGTCCAGTCCTCCTAGCCTGCAGTCCTCAGGCTCCCCGTTCTGGTCTCCAGGCTCCCGGCTCGCCGGGGCCGGGGGAAACCGTCCACACGGAAACTAGGAAAACGGCTTGTGATTTTATGAATGGGGCCCCGGGTTCCTGCCGCCCCCTTGCCCAACGTTGCGAAATGTTTGGAAGTCGAGAACCGCAGTTACTTTTACGCGGATCTGTCAGAGGCTGTTGGCTCCTCGGGTTGTTTTTCTCTAACTCCTGGAAATCGCGGGTGGCCGTGGGGTGGTTTGCATGCCTTAGACGTGAGACAGCGGCGTGCCGAAAGACGGGAATCGGAAGGTTAACAAGTGACATTGGGCCGAGGCCTAACGCCAGGTGTCCTGCCCCAGAGCGCGGGTGTGACGGTGGAGGCTGTAGTTGCTGGTGAGCACACGCAGGAAACGGTGGGAGCGGGAGGACGAGTGAACAGCAGACTTAAGTTGCACCGCGCACACTGCCCAGAAAACGTGGCTGACGTGGGAGTGGGTGGAGGGGAATTTCCTCTTTTGAAAAAGGTTTTTGGAAAACTTAGCCCCTCGGTGGGTTGATGGTTACTTCATCGGTTGTTACGGGTTATGGGTACAGGGCATCAAATGTAAAAGCAAAGTCTCTTTCCACGCTCGCTCTTTTTTCCAAAGCTATGAAGTATTTTGTCGCTTCATTTTATAGACACTGAACAGGGAGGAACAGTGTGGGCATCATGAAGGCAGGGGTGGTGCCATATTTATGTTTGAAGTCTCAGGCCTTGAAACCATGGCTGCTCACCGCAAGAATTGAAAAGTACTAGCGTCTTGCATGTTTTAATGATTTTCATCCAAGGACTTACAGGAGTCCTATCAGGAGCCAGATGTAAGCTGGAAGGTAAACAATGAGTGACTTTTGTATGGAAACTGGTAAGGGAAAACGGAGAGGCAAATAAATGATCTTGAGCTCTGGATTAGGGAGTGTCTGAGGAATCTAGGTGTGTGGATTCAGAGCCCCGTGACACAGTGAAGCTTATCTCATAGGAAGTGTTAGAAGAGTGGAACTGCCATTTCTATTAGCTCTTACCCAGCCCTCAAACTAATGACTTTCACATTCTTCCAAAAGTCAGTAGTTAGTCCAAGCTTTTGGAAAGCAAATAAGTCTCCTGAGGTGATGGGGATGGAGTGGGATTTTTGCCATATAGTTCTTTCTTTCACAGGGGCCTCTGGGAGTGTCAGTGAAGGCTGGAGCAGGGGTGTGGAGGGGCTCAGGGTGAACTCAACTTGCCTGCACATTTATCTCCAGGAAAAGGTGCTGTGTCTGAGAGGAAGGAGATTAATGAACTGACTCAGGTTGGAAGGTAGTGGCAATGTAACCCAAGGGCTGGGACAGATGAGAGGGAGGGAAAGTACAGCAGTTTGGTTGGGTGGAGTGTGCTGGGCCTCATTGAGGTTTGAAGAGCAAGTAGAAGGCCATTGTGTGAGAGGATTGGAGACATAGCATATACCACGTAGATCGTTTGTTTATTAGTGGTTATGTTTTAGACTGTGTCGGGGGGAGAAGTAGGAAAGTCTAGGCTTTTCGTAGAATAAATGTATAGGATGTTTTGGAGTTTTGGTTAGAAAGAAATTGCTTGTAGTAAAAAATATTCAACTAATTAGTATTGAGAGTCAGGTGTGTGCCAGAAATTGCAAGGCATTGTGGGTTTGATGGAGGGAAAGGAAGAAAAAAAAAGAGTTGCGAGTTTGTTTCTACCATATGATTCACCTGCCCTCCAAGTCAAAAGCTGTCATCTTCTGAGGATTTTCTGAAGCTCTTAAGGAAAGAAAGGAGAGAAAAGCATAGATTATTACTTAACATAAGAACAAAACAGAGTAGCAGCACAATTTACAATAGCCAAGAGCTGGAAGCAACCTAAGTGCCCATCAGTAAATGAGTGGATCAAAAAACTATCCCTGAGGGTCTACTTTTCTTCCGTCTAGTCTTCCTTCTCTCCTGAGGGTCCTCGGGGAATTGTTGAAGTCACAGGGAATATTTGATCTTTGATTCTGTCCCAAAGCAGAAGCAGAAGGTGGCTAGTTTATGTAATTTTCATTTATTTATTTACTTACTTATTATTTAAAGAAGGGGAAGAGAAAGAGAAGGAAGGAGAGAGGGAGAGAGAGAGAGAGAGAAAAGAAAAAGAAAGAAACATTGATTTGCTCTTCCACTTATTGATGCATTCATTGCTTTCTTGTATGTGCTCTTACCTGCAACCTTGACTTACCGGGTCAACACTATAAACAATTGAGCCACCCATCCGGGGCCAGAAGGTGGCTAGTTTAGAAAAGAGAGCATTTGTTGAGGTACAACTTTGCTAGGTACTACTTTCTTTACACACACACACACACACACACACACACACAGTCCAGCACAAGTAACACACATTTTTAATTACAAAATGACAAACATGGAATTCTGTAACACAACAATATCACACTCAAGCACAGCACATGACATTTTAGGGGAAATGTTCACATTGCTGTCCATCTCGTATGAGACATTCACGTCCCCTACCAACCACACTCGAGCAAGCCCTACTTCTGCCAGACCCTGTATATCTCCTCTCCAGCCCCCGAGCATCCGTCTGGTGGAGCTGGCCTCCTTAGAAGAGGAAACTGAGGCTCAGAGCTGTTCATCAACTTGCCCAAGATGATAAACTGGTTAGATGGAGGAGCCAGAATTTCAGTCTGGGACTTGATGATTCCAAGCGTGCAATTTCTATTAGAGCACGCTGCTTTCCTGGAAGGAATGGCAGTTTATTCGAGATAGTCTGGCGCAGTGTCTTCTTTGGACACGTGAAAGGTCAGGCTCAGAGGTGTTTGGAGAATTGCTGCAGTTAATGTGCTTATGGTAGAGCAAGAATTAGCACCCCATGTCCTGCCTCCCTACCCGGCACTTACGGGGAGTCCGTGTGGCCATGGGGAGATGGGAGTTTACTGCTGTGAAAAGGGCGATCAGACTTACCGGCCTCTACCCAAATGCTTCCATGGACCAGCATGGTGACCTTGGGCAAATTATTTTCTCTCCCTGCCTCAGTTTCTTTATGTGTAAAATGGGACAGTATTTGCATTTCAACAATGCGAAGACAGTACAATTTGTCTCATCTTAACATTTCTGGAAAAAATAAAGGGTCTTATCATCTCCGGGGTCTCACAGTTGTAGTTGTCAGCTCAACTATGATAGTACATCTATTTCTTTATAGGTAGTTGTGGGGATTTCATGAAGTCACTCATGTGTCTGGCATGGAAGGAGCACCGAATGACAGTTGAAGCTGTGGAATGACAGGACAGACAGGTCGCAGGTGGCTCGGGGGAACATCTCGTAAGATTTGCCACTCAGAGCCCAGGCAACGATCCACGATCTGTGGGTCAGAGGAACGTTTCTCCAATTTGCTTGGAGCTCTGTCCTTTGGCTGGCTCTTGTCCCTGTGAGAAGCATTAAGTTCAGGAGCTAACGAGCCGTGGACAGACAGCTCCCTCTGTCCTGCCTGTTCATTAAGGCCTTTGTCAACTTTAAGTCCCAAGTTAAAAATAAGTATCATTATAAGAAGATTGGAGACCTATGCTGATGTGAATACTCTTCCATGTGAATTTTAAAGTACCTCAAAGTTATATATATGATTCTGTGTTACCTCTTCCTAAACTGCTTAATTGCATTGTGTGAAACGTCCGTGAGACATTAGTCAGAAGGATGCTAGGAGGTCACGAACGTACCGGAGCCCTTGACTGGCCTTGGGTGAGGTAGAGAAAGCGCTGGAGTTGGCATCGAGGGGTGCCTAGGGGTTTCACCTGCTGCCGTCTTTATCCTGGGGGTTTATCCTGTTATTATGTGTGTTCTGGGCACATCGTTTAACCACTCTGGGTCTCGAGGGTCTCTTTCCCAAAATGAGGACTAGATTTCTTAGTCTTCTCCCCCCACTCTCTCCAACACAGTGTCATAGATTTTATGTGAGCGTTTGACTCTAAGAATACGAGAAGTTACATGGGTGAAAGGAAACCATTCAGTACTCCCAAAGTCTCAGTTGGATGTTTGCGAGAATGCTTTGTAAAGCAAAACAACAGCAGGCAGGTGATAACAATATGAGTTAACTGCCGTTTATGGAGAGCTGCCATGTGCCAGGCACTGCTTCTACTTTCAAACCTCACATCCCCCTCTGAGTAGTAGATACTATTATTAATCTTATTTTAAGGTGAGGAAGCAGATTCAGAGAAGTTAAGTAACTTGTCCAAGATCACAGAGCAAGGACAAGGGCTTGCGGGTGAACTGCGTGCAACTCAGGCTCGTCTGTGTTGCTCCCCAGTGTGAGTTGTATGGTTGTTTCAGGTGGACCCTGCCTCGTCTTGGAATCCTCTCAAGCCATGCACCCTGGAAATTTTCCCAGTTTAAAAAGTAAGATTCTTCCTGCTTTGAGGTCACAAATTCCTAGCCTTTTATTATGTACTGACACCTTTTAAAATTCTGAGTTCCTAATGAGATCTGCTGTTAAACCTAATGCATAACCCTTATGGGAGTTGCAAAAGACTTGCATCCTTGAAATTTTATTTTTATTTTTATTTATTTTCAGAGAGAGGGGAAGGGCGGGAGAAAGAGAGGGAGAGAAACATGAGTGTGTGAGAGAAACATCGATTGGTTGCCTCTCACACGTCCCCAGCTGGGGACCTGGCCTGCAACCCGGGCATGTACCTCAACGGGGAATTGAACTGGTGACCCTTCAGTGCGTAGGCTGGTGCTCAATCCACTGAGCCACACCAGCCAGAGCTGAAAGTTTTTCTTTAGTGAACAAAAGCCGTAGGCCAGGTCACTGTGAGCCGAAGTGGGACTGTTTTGAGGAGAATCTAACCGTTGTATATTGAAACCGGTGGTGGGATGGGAAAATGTGTGGGCTTTGAAACAACCAGATAACCTTTGCCTATTGGATTTGCCTGGATGTTGGTTCTAAGGACTCCCCTGAAGAAGGTGATTGAAGTAACAAACTGAGTGCCTCCCAGCTTATCCTAACAGTTGAGAACAGCATGGGCAGGGGGAGCTCTCTTCAGTTATAAGCTTATTTAGGATTTAAGATTTAAATCCACCCCTTGGATTGCTCCTGCAAGTAACCTTTCAGAATCACAATACGCATTTTATAAGAGTTTCATTTCTCTTTTGTTACTGAAAGCTGACATAAGCTGACCTGTTCTCTTATTCAATTTTGAGTCCTTAATTATGGATAATGCTATCTTTTAGGCAGTGTTCCTAAAGCTGGTTATATTTATCATTCGGTGCTTGAAATAGGGAATTTAAAAACCTTTTCACTGAACGTACTAACTGAAGAATGATTATTAATCTTTCAACACAAATTTAAGTGTCTTCTGGAGCCAAGCATTGTGTTTGGCATTGGAAATCCAGTGGGGAGCAAACAGATGTGTTCCTGCCGGCACATAGCACATTATCTAGTCCAGACAATAAATGAATCAACAAACATATGCATTGTATATGTTAAGTTGTGATTTGTATGAAATCTCCTTCCTCTGAAGGAACAGAACAGGGCACTGAGAAGAATAAAGGAAAGGATTCACCAACTGGGAGTGTTGAGAAGAACATTTCAAGAGAGGGAGTGCCATGGGGGAAATACGGCTGCGACGGGGAGGGACAAAGAGGAGGGGGTGCAGATGGGAAGGGCAGGCAGACATGTCGTAGGAAGAGCAGCATGGGGTAGAGGTGAAAAGCTGGGGATCAGGAGCCAGACGCTTGAGGGGGGCTTTGGGCATTTCTTAACCTCTTGGTGCCTCAGTTTCCCACCTCTGAGTGACTGTGAGGATTGAATGAATTAGTGTCTGAAAAGCCCCAAGAGCAGTGCCTGGGATGTATAGGAAGGGCCGTGGATAAGGGCTTGCTCACTCCCAGGCAGTGGGGAACTTGACCTAGAATGGATGAGCTTCTGTCTTGATCAAAACTTTTATCATTTCACATGTAAGGGCAGAAAGTAAGACTAAGATGGCTACTATGCATGTCTGCTGGGGGCATTCTAAGGTAGCCTTGGCATTGGACGGTCTGCAATGGGACGCACTTACTGTGGAGTCTTGGCTCTACCTGTGGGGACCTATGCAGTGGGTGCAACGCCCGACTGAAGCACGGGTGGACCAGAAGCAGTTGTTCCTCGGCCCCTCCCTGCAGTTGTCTGTTTTAGTGTTTGGATATGGGAGGTAGATTCTTAGCCTTTTTTTTTGATAAGAGACAGCAGAGGCCAGTGGCCTTATTACCAGGCTATCAAACAGGGTGACTCAGAGGTGCTATGTGCAGTACCCACATGAACCCCGTCTCCAGTGTAATTTGACTTGGTGCTGGTCACCTGGAGGAACAGCCACACCTTGGGATCATCATAAAATGAATCACTGGCTTTGGTTCTTTGGCTTGGCTTGGCTGTTCAGTAAAATACTATGAACCTAGCTTTATCAAAGTTTATAATTATCCTGTAGCATAGTTATTAGAACTAATCAAATTTATATATAATCGCATTAGTTCTTTTATAAAAAGAAACTTTTATTCTGGAAACATTTTTTAAATTCACATAAGTAAAGAATAATATAATAAACCCCATGCATTGATCACTCAGTTTCAGTAATTATCAACATTTTGATAATTTTGTTCCAAGATAGTTCCACATTCGAAGCATTGTTGGTGGATTTTCACTCACAGTACAAATGTATCTTTGGAATATAAAAACATATGGGAGATGTGGTTCCAGAGGGGAAAACATTTCTGCATGCTGCAAATTACAGGATTGGTGGTAGTTGAAATTCAGAATCTGAAATGAACATTTCTTGCAAGCCCCTTATAGACTTGCTAATGAAAAGCAGGCATAAAAAATTAGAGCACTTTCAGTTAATCTATGTATTTACTAAATATTGACTGCATTGGGCAGTGTGTAGGATATATGTGTAAAAAGTAAGACAGTTTCTGTCCACAATAACTTGTAAACTCATGGTCCCTTTCTTCCCTACAAAGAATCACAAAGTTATTTTCAAACATTTCTAGCAAATTAAATTGACACAAAGCCCAAACTATGAAACTGACTAAAAAGCAGTATTAGTGGTATATATTAATTTAAGTTTAAATTACAGCATTCACTTGTAAAATCAAAGGGACACAGTTAATGTGTTGCAAGTCTCTTTATAACTCTTGTGTATTTTTTTTTAAGATTTACTTATTTATTTATTTATTTTTAGACAGAGGGGAAAGGAGGGAGAACGAGAAGGAGAGAAACATCAATGTGTGGTTGCCTCTCACATGGCCCCCACGGGGGACCTGGCCTGCAACCCAGGCATGTGCCCTGACTGGGACTCGAACCGGCGACCCTTTGGTTTGCAGCCCGCGCTCAATCCACTGAGCCACACCAGCCAGGGCACTTTTGTGTATTTTTTAAGTGGAAATGCAAATCAACAGTGCTAGAATCCTGTGGCGACAACTTGGGGGAACTCCATCCAACAGACCTTTCTGTAATGCTGGACGTGTGCTGTATCTGTGCTGTCAGACTGGTAGCCACTGGCCACATGTGACTGTCAAACATTTGAAACCTGGCTAGTGCAACTGAGAAACTGAAGCTTTGATTTTAATTAATTTTCATTTACCTAGCCACATGGGGCCACGTTGGACAGTGTAGCTCCAGGATTTATAAAACCCATCAGTTTCCATGATAACATGGAATCAGCACAAGCTAATTTCGACAACAAATGAAAGAGCACAATTCAAATGTAGTTCCTGAGCTGAGTACATTTTAGGGACAAGGAGTTTGATGACACAGAGGGAAGAACTGCCTGTTGGGGTTCATAATCTTCCCGTAAGAGCAAGGCCTTGGTGGTTCAGTGGCCTGGAGAAGTTAGGTTGCATGCCATGTCTCCTGGGGCTGAGGATGTTATGAAATGAGGAGCGAATCTCCTGAGTGCAAAGTGCTTGTGTTGCTTGTTGCATTGCAGATCGTCTCTAAGAGGTAGAGCGGCCTCTCTTAAGTGGCTCGTCTGAAGGTTTCAGGAGGTGGGATGGCCCAGCTTTGGGAGTTGTACTCACTGCCAGGAGGGTTTAGCAGCTCAGAGGAGACCTGCCAAGGGCCTTGGTCATTTCTTTGTCCCCAGCATATAGTAGATTCTTGGTAAATATGTTTCAAAAATGGATGATGGTTTTTAGGAATAGATTTAAGAACAAATAAGAACAGCTTTAAATTTATCTGGAAATTCTGACAAATAAGTGCCAAGGGAAATTTACTACGGTGAGCTGCGGATTATGCACCACCCGTGTTTTCTGCTAGAGGAAATTGACATTTCTCTTCACTGAAAATGCAAGCTGGCCTTTAGGCCTTAGTGAGTGTTGATTTTTATCTTTAAACATCTCTCAAATGGTCTCGTTCTTTCCAACTTCACTGCCACCACTGCAATCCAAACGACCATCTTTTTCCTGGGAAGACAGCAGCCGCTGCCCCCCACTGCTCTCCCACAGCTACTTCTACTCCATTCTAATCTCTTAACCCGACTGCAGTCAGAGTGGTTGTAAAAATTCCAATATGATCATGCCACGTCCTTGTTCAAAGCCCTATCAAGGCTTCTTGTTGCTCCTGGGATAAGAGCTGCATTCTGAACCTGTTCTGAAAAGCTGTGTGATGCATCCACTCCTACCTTCTACTTCTGCCTGGGCCCATGCCTCTCTCCTGATTTATCATCTTCCCGGCATCTTTCTGTCCCCAGCTGGAAGGGAGCTGGCCTTTCAGGAACTGGACCACCTGCCCCTTCTTTGGGAACTGGCCCCACCCCCTCAATTCACTGCCTGTTTCTGTGGTCCTTTACAGCACTTCTCGCCATTTTTTATTCCCTATTTGTTAGTAGACATCTGTTTTTCCCCTTCCTCCATGAGGGCAGGGACCTTGTTGATTTTGCTCACCATTACATACCAGGTACCTAGCATAGTATCTGACCCTTTGCGCAAGCTTCTTAAATGTTTGTTAGGTGATGAACGAATAAATGGATGTAAGCACAGTAGAAAACAAGGGGATACTTGAGAAATACAATTTAAAATTTGGGTTTATTAGAGGGATTGAATAGTGTTCGGAGTAGAGTAACTCAGAAATGGAAGTAAGGGGGGGAGAAAGAGTCCATGGGGTTTTATCGTCAGAGCTGTCAGTGGGGTCCGAGCTGCCTCACAGTGGAAGCATGGTCTGCGCCCTTGACCCAGACTCGAAAGGCTTCTGCCCACCAGGTTATAAGGGTGGCCCTCTTGTCTGGACAGGCTTCCTGTCCCAGCCTCAGAAGGCATCGTTCTGTCACTGAATATGTCTTCAGCAGCATGGGGCTTCAGTCTGAGATCTCAAGATCGGAGTCTTACCTCTGCAGCCCACAGTCAAGGATGTAGTATTCTTCTTCCCTTTCTAGAAGGGAGGGATTCTGCCATTCCTATTTGTCTCTTTCTCCTCCCCCTCACCCACTGCCCTCAGTGCTATTAGCAAACCAGAGTACTCCAAACCAGAGTACTCCGCCCCTGGGGGTGTTGGGCAGGTGTTTGTTAATGGCCCTCAAGAGGCCCCCAGGCAGCAGTAGGAAGGAATTCTGATTGCACCTGTGGTGGGGCAGAGGCTTTCGGAGAACTGAGGCAGCTGTGTTTGCACCTGATCCAGCAGCTGGGGAGACTTGTGCTCTTCCCGAGGCCAACTTCTAGGTTCGGAAGAGCCTGCCAGTGCTCTTGAGATCCACTTGTCATGGGGGATGAGGGAGCACTCATAGGAGACACCTGGACCTTCATGGAGAACTTTGAAGTTCTAAGTAGGATATGGAAGGACTTGAGGCAGAGATGGTGATTCACTTTCTTCTAAAACTTTTGTGACTGTGGTTCTGGAAGAGAAAATTGATTTGGGCTGTCATTAGCTGGTTTTCTAGGTAATGTTTCTCTTGTTTTGTTTTGTTTTGTTTTGTTTTGGAAGGAAGGGACTGGTGCCCAAGACCAGGGTCTTTGATAACTGAAGAGGAGGTAGTTCCTGAAGACCGGAGTGATGTGTTTTCTGGTTAAGAAGGCTTTAAGCTGAATATTAAGGGCACAAAAGAGAACAATTACAGAACCAGATATTATAGAGACTGTGGCTTCAGTGGTGCCCGGGGACTCTCAGGTAGAAATGATCACCAAAGCTGGTTGAGAACACCGCCGAGGGGAGGGGGTCATGTATCTGTAAACTCATGCCTGAGGGCGAGCAGCTAAATGCCTGCATGCACTGGGCACCTTAGCAGCACAGCCAGGTACATATGATCTGGCGGTAGGTTAGATGGGATTAGAGCAGAGTACTATGGGTGGCTCCAAAAGAAGACCCTAGGAGAGAGTCACTCTGTGTGCCCTGGTCACGTAAGGCTGATGGGAAGCGTTTCAGTCATGGTGGAAAAAGCGGGGGCAGGCTGTGTCATTGTAGGGCTCCGCCTGCCAGCCTGAAGGGGCGAAGATTTTTCTCATAGACATATTTTAACACAGGACCCCTGGCAGGTGTAATAGACCATTCAGATGTTTGAGGGGAATCTTATTTAAAGTGGATGATGTGGGAAATTCTAACCCCAACTTGCTGAAAATTTTACCTCTGAGGGAAGTGTGTGTGCCGGGAGTGGAGCTGCTTGGACCTAAGGATGAGAAATAAGGAAAAGCTGGTTGACGGGGAGGATGAGGCAGAGCCATCAGCGGGCAAGGGAGCCAGGGACTGCAGCCCAGAAACAGAGCGCGGGCTCAAGCAAGCCGGTCCCCCATGCCCGCTCTTACCACCAGTCACTGGGCTGGGCATCTTCCACCTTACGTAGTCGTTTCCTTTCATAAACTAATGGACCTGGTCCTCATGGAAGCTGCAAGAGGAACCATCTTGGTGTCCTCAAATCCAGATGCTGTGAGCAGTGACCTCTCGAATATTAGCCTATAGCAGTGACTGATTTGATGTGGGCCCCCCTTGGCTTCCCCTCCGGTACCTGTGCTAGAAAGTCGGACGGGAGCTGTCCTCAGGGAAGGTTGAGCTGCTTTCCCTAAGCAAGAGTGAAGTGGAAAATCAGCCAGTACTAGAAAAGCCCCTGAGAAATGGGTTGCTTTTGTTTTAATTTCCCTGGGTAGGCTGATGTCTGTGGGGATATATGATGAGTGGTGTTTGATCCTGACGGGGTAGGTTAATAGTAAAGCAGGAGCATTCTTTTTTTTTTTTTAAGGCTGAAACTCCTGACAGAAATGACTATTGATCATGCTCCGAGCTGAGACTGAACTCATTCGACCCGCCCGGCTTTTTCTTGAGGCTTGACTGTGATCGAGAGGCGTGTTGGCAGAGGTTTAATATAGCCCAAAGTCAGTTTTATTTCATGAGGTCTGGTTTGTGGTATGAAAATCTTATGGAAGGAAAAAATACATCTTGAGTTTCTGAATTAGGTGATAGAGTTGCTTTGGCAGCAGATTGCAGCAAATACGGGGCCTAGAATTTTAGGGGGCAGTTGGTCAAGAGGTCCTTCCAATAATACGAATTTATAATGCCAGAACGTTTGTCTTGAAAACTAAAATATAAAGCGTGTTTAAAGTACATTTTGTTGACCCACAGCTTAGAAGTCTTCCAGAAATTGCAGGTGTAACTACTTCTAAAACCTAGCTCTACTGCGGCCTGATGAGAATTTTAGCCATTTCGTGTTGTCTGTCAGGACTGACCCATTCATTTCAGTTTCCCTCCCAGAAACGCTCTCCTGCTCCTCTGGGCTCCCTTCTCCAGTGCTGCAGTGGGTGCCCTAGCCTCTTACCCATCACTGCTGAGCAAGCACAGAGCAGGTGGGAGCTGCTGATTGGTTAATATTGAGTGAGAAGGGTACTTTGTAGCAAGCTAAGGAAAAAAAGGTGTTTTGGGAGATTTTTTGTCACGTTTTTCTATTTTAGGAGTTTATTTATACAGATGCCGAAATTGAGATTTAAAGTGGGAATGAGAGGTTTCGCAGCAGTAAAGCAGAGGCAGGTGCATGGCTCAGCCCTGTCAGTTCCTGATCCTGTCTGTCATTGTAGGCCATGCATCACTGCCTCTCAGTGGCCCTGCCGGACAAGCAGGAAGCTCACAAACTGGCTTCAGAAGCTGCATCCAACCACTGTGATGAGTTCAAGCCAAATTCTTTGAGGCTTGAGAAAGGGTTGATCAAATAGGTCGTCCCCGCACTGAGTTATACAGGTTGGTTACCCACTGATCCCTTGAGCATTCGGCAGATGATGTTGCTCAGAGACAGTGACCGTGCCTGGGGACTGTCATTGGGCAGGTCCAGACTCTTGCAGTGAAGGTCAGTCTTCTGTGAATCTCTTAAATGAAACCCTTACCCACTTTGCCATTCCTGTTAAGGAAGGTCTTTGAAGAATCTTAAAGCAAGTACTATTTGAATAGCACTATGTATGATAAATTATTAATTATAAATGGTTAATTAGGTTATTTTTTCCCAGATTAATACTGTATAAGTCATTGTGCCAATTTTTCTTTTCTTTTTTAACTTAAGTGAGCGCTTAAGTATGTTTTGGAATTATATTGTGGAGCATCTAGAAAGTAAATGGCTATTTTGCTGTTAAGATCTTGGCACTAGGAGCAAAAATACCAGCAAAGCTTTGGGAGGCACTGGAAGACCATCATCTTCCCAGAGCAGGACTTCACCCCACTCTCCTCTCCTGCCTGGACTCCCAAAAGACCAGCAGCACCCAACATCCAAAGGTGTAGATCAAAACTCTGCCCCTCTTACTCAAAACAATGTAATGAGTTCTTGAAATCAGGGTTTCCGATCTTGCGGTGGGGGGAGGGAAAAACGTGTCTTCTCGCAAATCGTGCCATCTCGTGGGAATGTGAGTACGTGGGTTTGGTGGTGACTGTGGGGTCTTTGATTCATAGGGTTTTCAGAAAGCCCTCGGAAGAGAAAGGTTAAGGAAGAACTCCAGCTCCAAAGTCTTTCGTACCTCCCTTCTAGAAAGGTCTAAAGCCAGCTTTTTAGAAGGGAGTGACCAGTTAGCAGTAGGGAGGAACCTAGAGCGCAGACTGCAGGCTCCTGGCTGTGGGAGTCCGTGCACCCCAGCCTGGCTTCTTCTCACAGTCACACTAGACTATCCCTGGGTTCCTGAGATTCTCTTTCCTCACTACTGGACCCTCTCCCTGCTCAGGTTTCCTTTGTGGGAGAGCATTAGATAAATTTGGCCTCCAAGCCAGGTACCTGTGCCAGGATATTTTTCTCCTTGGTTTCCTTAGTCAGTTCCTTTTGATCAGTGCCCTGATTGCCCGCCTGCTTCCCCCCTGCCTACCCAAGTTCTTACAGGGTCTCTCATCATTTTCGTTGGGTCTATCTCTTATACTACCTTCTCCCTTTTTCTCCTCCTTTTTTTTTCCTCTCCCTTAATACATTCTAAGTTAATTCTTTTCCTGTCATTGGCTTTTCTGTTAGGCCTAGTGATTCTTGTCTGCAGCCAGAAAGGGGGCTGTGAGCTAGACAGAGGACCCAGGGGCTGGTCCTCCCAACCCTGACTCTGAATATAGATCCTGCCCCTCCCTGGAATGCCTTGGTTGGGGGGGTAGCCTCAGCTCACCCCTTCCAGTCCAGAAGTCATGCGGCCTCCAGCTGGTCAGGAGCACACATCTGGCCATCGCTGCCCCTGGCCCCCTCCTTTTCTCGTGTATCTCACGTGTGTCCCAGGATGGTGAGCTCTGCGCATGAAAGTATGATTCTGTTTTCTGTGCCTTATTCCAGTTTTGCCAGAGGTAGAAAAGACAGAAGTTACTGCTTTCGGAAAGTTCATTCTTCCAGGGCCAGGCCAATATAGAAGACAACGTTGGCAACAAATGTACGTTATTGCAACAGAACCCTGTTAGCAGAAATTTAAATTACAGTAAAAAATGATCATCTTGTACTTCATAGTGTAAGCTTCTTCCCCTCTCTGAGTTTCTCCTCCAGTGCTCAGGGGGTCGGGGGTCTGGCCCCAAAAGGGTTTTGGAGGGTTCATTAGTCCTTAGCCCCTAGGCAGCACACACCTTCACTCGAAGGTGGGCACGTGATCCGGGAGGCCTCCGCTTAGGAAACCAGATCTCTTAATTGATGGAACCACCTCATGAGCTAGTAACGCAAGCTGTTGGTAATTACAAAAAAACCTACTGTGAAATTCATCTAAAATTAATGAAGAGTCAGCCCTGTGGGCTTTAAATACAGAGGGAGTTCTGGCGTTGGCTGTCAGTTATCTGAGGGTAGATTATTTCTGCCAGGCCTTCAGCTCCACCTCCCCTTGCTCCGCATGGTGCCTGTGGGCTCCCTTCCCATTCCAGTCTGTTTACATTCTTCAAACACTACCCATTTTAATGGGGAGCTACTGAAAAACGCAGAGTTTTACCAAGTTAATTGTTTGGGATTATCCATTTCACTTTCTTTTCTGTGAAAACAGAAGTGAAATGTCTAATATATTTAAAGGAAAATAAAAACGTGGAGAGCAAAAACTTGGGAGTGAAAACCAGCTAGATAAGTAGAACATGTCTGCTTTTCCTGACTGATTTTTTTAAAAGGAGCATTATTTAACACTTTGGGGGGTTGTGTGTGTGTGTGAGAGAGAGAGAGAGCATGTGAGCATTCGAAGGTCTGTGGGTCAGCACGTACATATACCGTGATGAATAGTTAAGGAATTTTGAGGCTAAAATCTTTACTGCTTTGGTGACATTTACTTTATAGGCATACCATCCCCTGATTTAATAGGAAGGATGTCTGGTCTATATGTGCTTTTATGCGACTTGAAAAGGAACTAACTATTCCCTTTAAGTAGATTTCAATTAGGATAATGGCTTCGAGACATCTCACAATGGTACATTTCTTAGACTCTTAAGATAGAATTGTCAAATTATAGCAAATAGAGTTAGAAATTATTTTGCAATTTTCTCAGCAGAAGGTAATTTCTCATTCTGTACATCTAGTCATTCTGGAAATAATAGCGTAAAGGTACCTTTTTCTAAAACTGATTATTTTCCAAGTACAATGGGACCTTTTGGTGCAGAAGGAACGGTGGTAGTTCAGGGGAACAAGCAGAAAACAGTCATGCTCATCCTCTTTTTTATACTCTTGACCACGTTTTTGAAGAAAGACCAAAAATTGCCTTAGCTGTGAGAGAATATTTGGTAACTGGGTAGATTGGAAATGAAAGCGAGATTTTTGGAGTAAAAAGGTCCCTCTTCCGTGGCTTGTAGCCACAAAGGACATGTGATTACAATGGGCCCAGCAGCCGGGGTGGGTGGAGCTGTAGGATATTTAAATTTGTATTTTATGTAAATTTCTGTATTATACTCATAATACGGAAAACTCATAAAGTGCAAGAGTTTGTCAAAACAAAAAAAAAAGAATTTTGAAAAATGGGAGGGGCAGTGCACTTACAGTGTGTTGAAAAACATTTAAGGATCAAGGACACAGTTTGTTGAGGAAGCCAGAGAGCAGTGGGAATGGTAACTTAAAGGTTACATTTTGATGCAGAAATGCTTAGTCAAAGAAAAAGCCTTCCTGGGAGGAAAGCTTCGGTGGAGATGTGCCCTGCGTTTTGAGTGATGAACTGAAACAGTGGAGACTCAACATTAATTTTGATTTTTCTTGGGAAGCTGGATAAAATAATGTGTATGTGAGAAAAAATAGTAACTTATTATGAAGTGTCAAAGCCTTGTTATGGAAATGCCAGTATGCATGAGTCCAAAGCAGATTCGAGAACCAACATCCGAAGCGCAGACCTCACTGACTGGCCATCTTGATTTCAGGGGCTGTGTGCGCAGCCATGGGGTCCGGCAGGCTGTCGTTGGGCACCCCAGAAATGTGAGCGATCCGCACCCACAACAAATGCTGGCTTCCTAGTGTTTGTCCTGGGTAAAAGTGTTTGGTCCCAAACACTTGCCAACGTGATTGAAACCTTGCTCGCCAGGGGAGGCTCTGAGAAACGTGGGTTTCCCGAAATAACCCAAAGAAGGAAGCCCTACAGCCCTTAAAGGGCGGTGTTTTAACTTCTTTTGGGACCACCACGAATTCTTTCCTCAGAAAACTAAATGTGTACATGCAGACCAAATTTTGCATTCATGTAGTTGTTAAGAATCCTTCATTTATTAATTTTTACATATTTTTAAAGATTTTATTTACTTTTAGAGAGGGGAAGGGAGGCAGAAAGAGAGGGAGAGATACATCATTGTCGCCTCTCACGTGCCCCTTACAGGGGACCCAGCCTGCAACCCAGGCATGTGCCCGGACCAGGAATCAAACCGGCGACTCCTTGGTTCTCAGGCTAGCACTCAGTCCACTGAGCCACACCAGCCAAGGCCGAATCCTTCATTTAAAACAGTAAAATGGAAGATTTTGAGGAGAATGGTAGAAAGGAGTTTGCCGCTTTTGCAGACACCATTTTTCATTGGAGGGTTGAGGTGCTTGTTTGGAAACGTACCTTGTGGGCTGTCCCACGGTAAGATGTAGCCAGCCTCGAAATGCAGCCAGGCCTCGTTTTTCTGTTTATTTTTTAACATTTTATTTATTTATTTTGGGGGGCGGGGAGGAAAGAGGAAGAGGGAAAGAAACATTGATGGGAGAGAGAAACACGGATTTGGTTGCCTCTTTTACCTGCCCCGACCTGGGACCAAGGCATGTGCCCTGACCGGCATTTGAACTGGTGACCTTTTGCTATGTGGGATGACAACCAACCAACTGAGCCACACCAGTTAGGGCCAGGCCTTATTTTGGGAGAGTTACACAGTCTGAGAGTAGTGCTTCCAGAGTCTGCAACTCCCCACTCCCCTCGGGAGCTGGGGCGTGGTATGTCAAGCACTTTGTGGTGAAGGTCTTTTTGTCTGAGAGCAGTGTGTATTTGAAAAGTGATACCAACTCTGCATTTACTTCCCTGGGTATTTATATGCTTTTATCCTCCATAGTAAAAAGACTGGTATATAGCCTTTGACCTAGTGGGGTTTTAGAGCCAGAAATTCATTTGTTAGATGAAACTGCTAGTTATAAAGGAGGCATTGCATGCTTTATTGTGAGTAACGTGACTTCCAAATTCTCCTACTTGAGATTGTACGTTTTTAAGAAAGTACCTTGTGAAAACCGCGTATGTTGGATGTGTGTCCTGCTTTCAGATCCTCTGCTGCACTCTCCAGGAGGGCTGGCCTTGGAGAGAAACCAGGAGTGGGATGCAAAGACAGGACAGAGCCACAGGTCTAGAGCCTGGAGTCCTGTTGGTGGCAACAGCTCTTTGATTTCCGCTTCAGAACGTCTGCTAGAGGATGACTTGCAAAGGAGCTTTTATTTATATCTCAGTACCATCAAGATCTAAGAAGGCACCACTACCCAGGAGTCCCTGCCCCCTGCCCTTTTTTCTGAAGGATTCTTTTCTTTGATACAGCAGCTGGATTGGAATTTCATTTTCCTAAAGGAAATGCATTTGCCCAGCAGAAACAACAATATTCAGAGTGGTTCTGTGACCAGGAGAGGTAGGTACCATGGCCACAGTACTCAGGGAGGCTTATGGTCCTGGAAGGTTCTATTGAATAGAGGTGATCTGAGTTTTAAGTCAGAGCTCACTTTATAGTAGTAATAGTAGCAGTAGTGCTATATGTTACATTATCGATCTAAGATGGCCGATTTCTAAAAACATATGCAACTGTAAATGGTAGTTTATCTTTTGTGCTAAATGGAATTTTCTGGGGAAAAAAACAGGTTACTTAGGTATTGTGTGCAACATTTTTTTAAAAATTTTATTCAATTATAGTTTACATTCAATATTATTTCATATGTTTCAGGTGTATAGCATAGTAGTTAGACAATCATGTACTTTACAAAGTGGTCCCAATATTTCCAGTATGGGCAGTGTTCATTCATTCAACCAAAAAATATTTAAGTGCCTATTCTGTAGAACATTGAGGATACAGAAGTGAATAAATGAAGTTTCTGCCCACACAAAGCATATATTCTATGGGGTGACAGGCAGCAAGTAAGTAAGTAGCCATATAACACAATGTCAGGTGTAATGTTCTGAAAAATAAAGAGAATAAGGGGATGGGGAGGCTGTTCTTTTAGGAAGAGGTGGTCGTGAGAGTTTTTCTGGGAGGGAGACATTTGAACTGAGTCCTGATATTATATTTACTACACCAAATTTTGGGAACAATAATCATCTTTGGGGCCATGGTCTTCAGTGGCGCTCCTTTGCAGGGACTGATTAATTTGAATGACCTTTTGAGGAGCAGGGACTTTGGTGTCGGTGACCTTCTGAGTGATCAGCCTAATATGGGTCTGTGCCCTTTATTTCTTATGGCCAGCTTTCCTGTGGCAAGAACAGGAGGAGAGATGAGGTTGCTGCTGGCCTCTTGGCTGTGCATCAGAGCAGACTTGGGCCTCCCCCTGCTCCCCTGGCTGGTTTTGAGTAGGGCCGCTGAACCAGCTTCCTGACGGTATGCTTGCCCAGTCTCTAAAATGCGCCCGCCGCTCTTCGTCACTCCACAGGTCTGACAACCTGAACGCTTTCCCTGGAATGGTCATCACATGCAAAGGCCAGCTGACCTCTGCTTGGACCCAAATTCCCAGAATTCTGCAGCCCGGGTACAGGGAGTAGAATTGCAGCTGTTGGCCTAAGACTTTTTTCCTGAATGTCATTTTAAAGCATGAATCTCAAAATTATCAAATGATCTCTTAGGAAGCAGTACACTTCTGCCAGCGATGCCGCCACTGTTCAAAACATTTGTTCAGAATCTGTGAATCAGCCCTGCAGTTACTCCCGTTGCCCCGCAGTCCCCGGGTATGTGAATAACCAGTATTCGCATAGGGCTGCAGTGGACAGACCCGTTGCTGTGCATCTTCCTGTTACCCTCCTGACATCCTGCTGTTAGTGCTGCCCGTTGTAGACCAGGAGCTGACCCCTCACCAGGCAAGGGAGGAGGGGGCTAGCCATGCCAGAGCAGTCTGTGCAGGGCTTGCGTAGGGCTCCTTTCACCCCGCACAGAGGCCGTGAGGGGGCGTGGCTTGTTTTTCCCATGTGGTAGATGAAAATCTTTCTGAAGTTCAGAAAAGTTGTGTAACTTGCCTGCGTTCTCCCGGCTGGGGAAGGGCAGAACTGGGTTTGTTCCCAGTGTGTGTGAGTTGGAAGTGCCTGTTCTTTCCGCCCTGCCAGGTGCCTACCTCATCCGCCCGAGGCCGCCTGCCTCAAGCCTCATGGTCCCTTCTTTCCGGGGCATCTCCGGCTCTGCCCCCTTCCTCTTCAGGGTCATCTCTGCCATTTTGCCTGCTAGGAGCCAGCGGCCTACCTGAGCATGTGCCTGCAGGTGTCACGGGCTGGGCTGTGGGTACGCTGGGAAGTGCTGCTGAGATACCCGGGGGGTTAATAGACTTTAAAACGTGTTGACGAGAGCTTTATACACACATATCTGTATGTGTATGTATGTGTGTATATATGTATATCTCTGTAGAGGAAGGTTAAACTCTAATCCCTATCGCATATCAGACATTCGCTTACAATTTTAAACCTGTATAATCAGTGTACTTACTAGTTTGTGTTTTTTCTCTTCAGTTGTCATGATTTCATTGCATATTGTTCCATTTCTATATAGTACATATACTTGAATTTGTAAGGACTACATAATATTTCTTATTAGCTCACATAGAATCCGTGGTTGACCATTAAGTTGTTAAGCTTTTGCCACCTGGCAAGAAATGTATCTCACAGCATTTTTTTTTTCTTTAGGAAAATAAGTTCTGGGTTTGACTTAAGAAGAAGTAGTTTTGGGTTTTTTTGTAAGTTAGAGTGGCTTATTCACCATAGTTTCAATGGATTTTGGCTGGAAACATGCAGTAGACACTTGATGGAAAACAAACATTTGTTTTTTTTCCAGATTGGAGTTTACATTTTAGTCTGAGTTTTATAAGAAATTATAACTAACCTTATAAAATTCTCTTGGGTGTGATTTATATGTCTAGCTAGGTAAAACTTCTTTAAGAAGCTGTAGCAGAGAGGATTGAATTGACAAAGACAACTCTTCAGAAGTTAATATTATCTTGAGACTAAGAATGTAATGTAGACTTGCAGGTGATCATAAAAAGCTTTTTGAAATAGACATCCCAACACGTGACCTGGGACCAAGGATAGCTGCTTCTTTTTTTTTTTTTTTAAGATTTTATTTATTTATTTTTAGAGAGAGGGAAAGGGAGGGAGAAAGAGGGAGAGAAACAGCAATGTATGGTTGCCTCTCACATGGCCCCCACTGGGGACCTGGCCTGCAACCCAGGCATGTGCCCCGACTGGGAATCGAACCGGGACCCTTTGGTTCCCAGCCCACGCTCAATCCACTGAGCTACACCAGCCAGGGCACGATAGCTGCTGCTTTCCATTCTGGTCATGGGCATTGGTGAGGGGAGCTGTCTAGACTTGTCTGAGTTCCATTCTGCCCTTGCTGGTTATGGTGCCTTAGGCAACTGTCTTCACAACTCTCTGTCCTAGTTTCCTCACTTGGGGAATGGAAACACAATTCGTGCTTCGAAGGGTTATGAGAGTAAAATGAAGAGTGTGTTGATGCGTTTGGGACATAAATCTTCAATAGAAGTGAATTCTCTTTTCTCACTCTTAACTCACAATTTTGAGTTAAGATTAATGTGTACTGAGTGAGCTTTCATGTGCAGACGCCCCTCACTGGTCGTTTCAGGGAACAGTTATTTTCCTCCTCCATTTTGAAGTTTCGAATTTGCTGCCTAGTTTTATTTTATATTTTATTTTAAATTAGGATGCCAAACTTTGAAGGATTTATTATGTGTAGAATAGCAGATGGAATTGAATTTCTCTTGAAAGATGTACTCCAGAGAGTTGACCTTTATGTAGACATTTCTGAAATGGTTTTGTTATACGTGTTTCTTGCACAATATTGTTAGCAGTTCCTGATTACAAGAAAATACTTAATCATCCAACAAGTTCTCTTTCTATTGGTTTTAGGTTATTTGTAAGGAACCATTAATCTCCCATCTGGGCAGATATGGAATAGTATCAGTTACTAAACCAGAGCATTTGACGTCCTTCTGGCATCCTCCCTTAGGAGGTCATCAAGTGTTTGACTCGAGGCATCTCAAACCGAACCTACGACATTCCCCCTAAACCTGTTCCTCCTGTTATTCCCACACTTGGTAAATGGGATCCCTGATCACTGTCCTTCTTACAAGCCCGAAGTCTTAAGCCCAAAACCTAAGGTTTGTCCTTAAGAGCACCTTCTTCCTCTTTCCAGACCCTACCCACAAAGTCCCACGTAGTTCCTCTTCTATCTCAGGTCCCTCTTTCCATTTCCACAGCCACTTCCCTTGTCCGGGCTACCACCATCGCTCACCTAAAGCGTTGTAAGGGTCTAACTGAACCTGCTTGCTTCTGTCCGGTCCACTTTCACACTGCAGCCAGAGTGCGCTTTTCAGAATGCTCATCCGGTCACCTTCACAGCTGCTTCCAGGCCACACACACTGACCCTTCAGTTTCTCATTGCTCTTAGGATACAGACCAATTCCTCAACGTGGCTTTTGAGGCCCGGAATGACCTGGCCCTGGTCCACTGCTCCCGTTCTATGCTGCGTACAGTATGTACCACATCCAGGGGGCTTCTGTGGATTCCTCCATTAGGCTGTGCATCTGCCTCAGGTCCTTGTCTCTTCTGGACTGCCTGTGTTCCCACCCTTAGCCAACCTAGACTCACCCTTGAGATGTCAGCCTAATTCCAGCCCAATTCCCACTTGTTCCAGGGACACTTCCATGACTGTTGTTTCTTCTGACTGTGATCTCTTGACACTCTCCATGTTCCTTCATAGCTGTTACGTTGATTACTTAATTGTCTCTCCCTACCAACCCCTCTCTAAGCTCCCTGAGGGCTACGCGAGTGCTGTGCTGCTTCGTGAATGGTAACACAGGTTACAAATGATCAGTACTGAATGCTGAATCGTGACCTCCGACATCAGAGCTTAAATTCCGTGTGTCCTACTAGAAGGGTTTGGCTTACACTAAAATATTTCTGCAGACAGGCCTGGAACAGTGCATAAATTATGAAATTAAGAGAGACTTACATCTCTTATAAACGCCAAATGCTCATTGTCTGTACATAATACATTGAAGAAAAAAATGAGTTTGTTTTTAACCAGGTGTTTATTTTTAAGTTTATTTTTTCAATTACAGTTGACATACAGTATTATAGTAGTTTCAGGTGTACAACGCAGTGATTAGACATTTATGTATCTTACAAAGTGTTCACCCTGGTAACTCCAGTGTCCACCTGACCCTAGGTGACATTTTCAAAGTTAAGTGCTGTGTGGTAAGTACCTTGAGACATTTATATGAATGTTTTGTTGAGTCGCTTACATAGGGGATCTGTGGTAGCAACCGCCTGAAACAGACAGTATAAAAGGGAAGACAGACATCAATAAAGTCCCCAGGTAATCAATAATGTGGGCTGAGCATTTGCTGCAACCCGTATTATTGTTGAGGTGAGGCCTCTCAGGGAGCCTCGTCTGATACAGCTTCTCTCAGTGTCTCCGTGAAGTCCCAGCTGATGATCACCAGCTTCCCTGGGGATGGAAGTATGTTCCCATATGCACACCAAAAGGGATGTGCAGTATTTTGGGAGGTTTTATTATTTTAGTTCAGGCAATAGAGCATTTATTTCCACAAGACAGTGAATTAGAGGGGTGGGACAGGTAGGTAGTACTGAGGACTGCTGAGGGCCTGCTGGATTTTTCTTTGTTGTACACTGTGGTTTACTGTACTTTGAGAAAGTCTTTAAAGCAAGGAGCATATTTTTTTAATAGGTTGATGGTTACACCAAGCAGGCTTTGAGGGACTGATGACAATAAAGAGACTGAAGTATTTTTAGCCTATTCTGTGAATCACTGCTTTTTTTTTTAATCCTCACCTGAGGACATGTTCACTGATCTTAGAGAAAGAGAGAGAGAAACATTGATTGGCTGCAGCCCGTGACCCTACTGGGGACCAAACCCATAACCCAGGTATGTGCTCTGACCCAGGATCGAACCTGCAACCTTTTGGTGTACAGACGATGTTCCAGCCAATGGAGCCACCCGGCCAGGGCAACTGCAACTTTTTAAAAGCACTTTTCAGTTCTGTGCTGAGTTGTCTGTAGAGTCAGGGCTCCTCCAGATTCGATGCTCCCCCAGATAGGTAGGGCGAAGGTCTCTGTCTTTCAGTGATGGGCTTGGCGGGTGGCCCGTGCTCCATAAATGTTGAATGCATGAGCTCACTCTTGGAGTCCAGGGATCTGTAGAAAGCTTCTGTTGGCTCTGGACTGATTTGTCCATGGAAGTACCTGAATGAGGCAGTGTAGCGCAGTGGTGGAAATCATGCTCTTGGAGCAGGATTCCTAGATCTGCTAGTCAGCAGCTTTGTTACTTGTAAGTTTCCTAAACCACTGTTAGTCTTTTTCCTCATCAGTAAAATGTGGAAATAATATTACTTATCTGACAGAGTTGTTACACTTAAATGAGATATTTTTGGTAAAGCACTTAGAGGTCTGGTTTAGAATCCTACTAATAACATCCTCGCAAATTAGAACTGTGTCTGACTTGGATCTGTATGGCCCTCGGTCCTCCCTTCTTCCAAGAAATAATGCCTGCTGCTTCAATTGACTGGGTCATATATTGCTTAGTACCTAAATAGTGTTCTTTACCATGGAAATTCAAATGACTGTCATAAAGTTTTTGGAGGAAAAAGCTTTGTATTTTCTCAAGAAAAGAATAACCATGATACATCTTTATTTAAAAAGAATAACTGCCAAACATAGGGTCTTTTGAGAGCAAGTCATAATATTCCCTTGGTGTGATTTAATTTACTCCATCGTCTCCGTGGGGCGAGATCAGCACGATTTCTTATAGCAGCATTTCTGTGCGGTCAGTGTCCAGTCCTTGCAGTTTATGACACGCTGTCCCATTTTTTCTTTCTCCCAACAACCTGAGGGTTGGGGTTTTACCATCATGACCCTCATTTGACAGAGCAGGAAATCCAGACCCAGCAAGGCTGCTCCTGAGCTGGGGCTTTTCCCTGGTAGCTTCAAGTTTTCCCAGGCGGGGCACTTTTGGTTGTCATCCGAGTGAGATTTAATGGGATCCTAATTGCAAGTGGATGGCCAGAGAGTTTTCCTGTTTTGGTGTTTTGCTTTGGCAGAGAGTGCTCTCTGCAGATGCACGTAAGCTAGAAGAAGAAAAAAAAATCCACCAACAAACTCCGCACTAATCAGGTGGAAAGGCCAGGACACTGCTGTTCAGCAGTCATTGGGCCTGAGAACAGAAAAACATCAAGATCACAACTTTCTTGCCTTCGTGTCTGTGAAACATCAGTGGAGCCCCCCGTACGGCCATGAGGTTTATAGCGCCTCCAGAATTACTTTGGTTTCTGTGCTGTGGACTCGTATTTCTGGTTACGAAGTGTTGCTTGGGCTTATTTTCCTTGATCTTCCATGAAACAGCTTTTTCTTTTGTTCCTTTGTGCATCTGAGTTTCTTTTTCATTCCACTTGCTTTTCTCTTCTGCCTTCTGTCCTGCTTTGGGCCTTGAGACAGCAGCGAAGCAGGCTTTCAGGAATGGGGTCATCTCTGTACCTGGGTGGGGTCAACTCTGTACCCCGGGTCTGGGTCGGGAGGGCTAGGGTCGGCTCCAGGAGATGAGGCCACAGCAAGAACAGTGCAGGAAAGTGTATCAAAGATCAGAAGCAGAACTCGGTCCGGTCTGGTTGTGTCCTGTGCCCATGGAAGCACTGACCCACCTCTGATTCCTCATTTAATATTTCTGAAGTTGATTGATTGATCTTGACGGAATAGGCCTTTTTTTTCATGTATGTACAGAGGAGTAGCCTCTTACAAAGCAATTGCCTCTAAAGTGGTGCCTTCTAACGTAGATGTAGACTGGATTAAGTAGTTACCAGTGCTCAGTAATAGTTGGTACTGCATCTCCAACTGAGTTCCTGGTGATTCTATCACTTTTTTTCGTGTGTGTGTGTAAGTAAGTAATGCGTTCCCAATATTCCAAGTTGATTCAATTCCATGATAGTAGAGAGGCGGGGGGCGCGGGGCGCACACAGGCTGTGATTACTGGAGAAATGTTTTTCTAATAGTATGTCTTCCAATTTCCCCTCCTCAATTATATAAGCCCTGAGATGGGGAGGGGCAGCTGGGTCATGTGTGTGCAGAAGTTTCCTAGGATTTTCTGGTATACCTCCCCTTCACTCAATTCTAAAATGCATCTGCCCTTGAGGACTAGGATTAAGAGGGTGGTTAGGGCTGGCTGACCTGTTGTCCCCCTGACGTCTGCTAGGAGGAGCTGACCTGGGATGGTGGTTCCAGTCTTGCATCTGCAAAGGAACCCATGGGAGCCCGAGGGCCATTTTCGTTTCTAAAGGCTTAATAGAAATGATACATTTACCTGGAATAAGGACATAAAAGCTACCCAAATCATCAAGTTTCCTTGCTTTTGTTTGGATTGCACGTCTGTATGGTATCATTCTGATTCCAAATTCTGATTGGTTGTGGATGACATAATGGGAATTTCTGAGACAGGATTGGTCCAACTATAGACATTGTTGCTGGAGCTGATACCTGGTCTCATGCCCCAAACTAATGTGCTTACTACCTCTAGAATCAGGTCGACCTTGAATGTGAGTGCCCTTGACTATCAAATAAAGCAACCGGATTGTTTCTTACTTACTTATCATCACACTTGTAGCAGTGATTTGATTTCATAATGTTGTTATGAACCTTTTAATGTGGATTGTTGGCTAAAATTTCAGTCAACATTGAAATAAAAAAATATAAACAGAATTAATCCATTACTGTTAAACATCATTTGTTAGAACTTTGCAAAACATATGGCAAACATGGAGGAGTAGGAAAAATGAGGTTGGTGAAACTACAGATCCTATCCAGTGTCCTTATTTTTAAAACAATCCTTTTAACCAACTTTATTCTAAAAGCAAACAAAGATAACTCACAATAAAGCACCAACTATTATTACCTAGTCTCTGTAGTCTCCTAGGATCCTGTCGATCGTACATTCTTTATGTAATTGTGTTTGGCGTATGCACATCATCCCAAGTTCTGCTTTTTCACGCTGTATTACAGTGTAGAGACCTCTCCATGTTCCTGCTTTGCCTCTGTGTTTGCCATTCTTAATGGTCACAGCTGCCAGAACTAAACCCGAAGCCAGACGGTCAGGACAGTCTCGTTCAGGGGATTAGAAAAGGCTGGAAGCGAGCTGTCTGTTCCGTGCTTGGTAACAGGGCTGCGGGGGCAACTCTGGCTGATGCTGACAATAATAGCCTACATATGCTAAGTCTTATTTCCTAACTTCCCCGGCAGCCCCTGTGAGGTAGGCCCTATTATCTCCATTTTATTTGTGTATGAGGGAAAAAAAGGCTTTTTGCAGCAACTTATCCAGGGTCACATGCTGGTAAACAGTGGAACTGGGATCTGCAACTGTTTAATGTTCGAGTTCTTAACCTGCTTTTTCTGTGCACTGTGGGGCCCATCCGATTCTCAGCTCACTTAAGAAAACCAACCACCTTTCACCTTAATCCTCTCAGCAGATACATTTGTTAATATAGTAAGAGGCTTAATATTAAAATAAGGTAGAGTAAACACTGCAGGCAAGCAGGAGTTCCTGAGAACTGTCCACAGTGGTGATTTGTTAGTCTCCCTAAGGGCAGAGTGGTGTGAACGGCCAGCCCAGATTCAGTATTTCCTTTAGTTCTCTCCTTCCATCCACCTTAAAGTCTCTCAAACTTGAATGGGCACAACAGTGACCCTGCAAGGTCACCTAAGTGGGAGGCTCATGATTCTTTTATATCAAGCATATGAAGTCACACAAAATATGTATTTAAAGTATCCAAATATTTGAATGTATTTTCACGTGTATATATATACATGCACAATCATGTTTTTAATCAATAAAAATGAAATTTCTTATACCATTGAAGGAATAAAGGAGAGATTCTTGGGGATAATTTTGGCTATAGGTAGCTTTTTGCCCTGACCTTAGAACCTAACCTCCACTGGCAAGTGGCCACCAAGTTTCTGTGTATGATTTTTAGAAGTTAGCTGTGTGCTCTGCTTTGTTTTCTGGACAAATTAGAAGTTTTCTCGTGTTCTCCCTGATGTCTTTTTCCATGGCGAT
The DNA here is from genome assembly GCA_004026765.1 of Micronycteris hirsuta. Classification (NCBI taxonomy): domain Eukaryota; kingdom Metazoa; phylum Chordata; class Mammalia; order Chiroptera; family Phyllostomidae; genus Micronycteris; species Micronycteris hirsuta. The sequence goes on along the minus strand of PVJI01001581.1, from coordinate 125,222 downwards.
GCTTGGAAGTCACTGAAACAGTCCCTCTGCCGCATGGAGTGGCCTGGGAGGAGAAGTTCTCTCTGACTACCGCCCGGGCTTCTGTGTGTCTGGGGGCAGGCAGGTCTGGTTCCTCTGTACTTTTCCAGGGTCTTGCTTCTATTGCACAGGAGAATTTCACACATGAATTCATATATTTTTTTTTAAAGATTTTATTTATTTATTTTCAGAGAGAGGAGAAGGGAGGGAGAAAGAGCAATGTATGGTTGCCTCTCACATGGCCCTCATTGGGGACCTGGCCCGCAACCCAGGCATATGCCCCGACTGGGAATCGAACTGGGACCCTCTGGTTCCCAGCCCGCGCTCAATCCACTGAGCCACACCAGCCGGGCAACATGAATTCATATTCAAGCAGACTTGGGTTGCGTTGGCAATTGGAGTTCAGGCTCGAGAAGTCTGGTTAGGGCAGATGGATAGGAAGTATTGGATTTATCCCCTGGGCCCTTGGCCTCGTGCTTTCTAGGATTGTCGTTTTTCTGGGGTGTGCACAGTGCCCTAATTCTAGGGTCCTGGTATTACCATCTCAGAGTGCATTTTTCTTTTGAGTTATGTTTTAAATGGTGGTTCTTTGTAGTTGAAAAGGTACATTTGCACTGTACTTAAGTTATAGTATGGACTGCATAGCTTTTGTGGACCTAGGAACCTATTTCCCATTTATTTTTCTTTGGGATAAGTGGATTTTGAATTTCAAACAGTTGACTTACTGATGAACTTCTGGAACTCAACCTGCTCTTGGCTGAGGATTTACTTGTGTGGTACAGACGCTGTAGGATGTCAGCCGAGATGCTGGAGTTGTTTAAGGGGACAGCCTGGGTTTCAGTTCAAGCCTCACTGCCTTTGTGGAGGATGTGAGGACTTGACAAGGCAGCGGAGAGAGAGGAGGCATTTTCAGTACAGGTTGCTGCATAAATGGAGGCGGGAAGGAAACAAGCTGTCCCATGAAGCTGGAAGGAAACAGGTTTGCACATGAGCCAGTGGCTCATCAGTCCCAACCAGAATGTTGGGAACACATCAGATAGTAACTGAAGATAAACTTGAGTGGGTAGAGGGGCTGTGTTATGTTGGTCCCTCAAAGCCAAAGAGATCAGATGAGACCCAAGAACGTGCTAGGTGTTTGAGCAGAAGAGTGAAATCATGAGAGTAGTGTTTAAAGAAGGCTCATCTGGCAGCAGAATGCCATGTGGGCTGGAGACCGGAGGCAAGGGCTGAGGTCAGAAAAAAACTCTGAGGTGTGAGGTGATGAAAGAACTACTCGCTCATCTTGGGGAACTTGAGGGTAAAGGAGAGAAGAACATCAGAGATGACTTTCGAAGTCAGGTGCTTGTCAGATGAGAAAGAGTTAGTGTGGAGTCGGGTTGAGGTAGGCAGGAACAAAGGACCTAGGGGTCCACTGGGTTTAGAATTAGGCCTCTTAGGACTTGGGTAGGATCTGTGTGTGGGTGGAGAGCAGAGAGGAATGGATGGAAGAATTCCTAACCAAGGGGTGGGAATAGTGATTGGTGTATATAGTTGGGTACGGGAGACGAGATGGCACCTCCTACCACTTTCATGGTGAGTTAGGGGCAAGGCCATCTTCTCTGAGAAAGGAGGGAAACAAAATCGGAGCCCTGGATAAGAGACAAGGCCTGGAATCACACCAGTGGTGTTGTGGGGGTGGGGATCTGCCTAGGAAATCAATGAGCTAATTCAGGAATTTCCTGGAAACAGCAAGGATATGGACCAGATCTGTATGGACCACCTCCTGACTGTGGCCTGCAGCAACCCCTGCCCACCCCTCCCCTCTGTAGCTGGCATGGAGGTTCCTGGCAGTGGCAGCAACTGAGGCCCGGCTATGGGGAGGTCTCACAGGCAGCAGGTAGCAGTGCTGATGATTTAGACAGGGCGGTACAGATGGTTTGGTCTGAAAATACTGACGGTGGTTTGGTCCTGAAAACTAGGCCAGCTCTTTGCGTAACTCGCCATCCTCCCCATTAAAAAAAAGAGTTCAGTTGGAGGAGGGAAGATCCTTTGTGTGTGTGTGTGTGTGTGTGTGTGTGAGAGAGAGAGAGCGTGGAGTTGTGTCCCGTAAGGTTGCTGGTGGGCTCTGCATGTTGCTGTAGAAGTCAGGGTAGTGGAAACCTGGAGGTGGTGTAGTTTGACTCCACTAGGGGTTGAAGCCAAGAGGCTGTACTTGGAGCGATGTTTGTGTGGAGGAAGAAAGAACAAACTTTGGGGTAGGGAGCTCACTGGAGTTCTGTCCTTATCACAGCCAGAGCAGAGGCCTGGGCAGGAGCTACCTTCTGTACAGTTTGGCAGTGGGGAAGGGGTGTGGGACGCTGGAGGACTGACCCTGCTTTCCGTTGCCACAGCACACTCGAGTGCTGATGGTCTGCACCTCATTCTCAGATCCTGTTGTTCAGTAGACACCTGTGACCGGAGTGAGGAATGTTTTTACAGCTGGGCCCAATAAGCAATACAAGTCCTGAAGGTCTAGAAATATTTGTTAATGTGAGATGAACTGTCTCAATATTATTAGAAAAATATTTTTACTTAATTGCCTTCGGCACATTAATTAGTTCAAGTGCACTCTGGTTTCCTTTGCTTGACTTGAGCAGTTGCCAAGAATTCCTCTGGTGCAAAATCGAAAAGTGGGGCTCTAAGTAGGTTCTGTTCCATGGAAATTGAATCGTAGAATCATAGACTTAGAGAATTTAGAGCTTTCTGTAAATTCCTGGAGGGCAGTGGGGGAGGGTCGCCTCAGTTTGCAGTGAGGGAAGCCGAGGCTCAGGGAGGCGAAGTGGGTGAGCTCCTTCACTGGCCGGGGAGGGTCTGGGCCGCGGAGCCTGCCCCTGCTGCCTCGTGGCCTCACTCGGTGGGCAGTTTCAGCGACTGATTCCTCCACCACCCGAGCAGGTGCCAGAAATGGGGGAAATACAACACACACAAAAGAGAAAGTGTTAACTATTCATGATACATAAAGTGAGTAAGAAAAAACCCTTGGGCGGGAAATATGGATGACAAGTTAACAGAAGAAGAGAAACAGATGGGGAAGAAATTGAAATGATTATCAAAGCGTTGAGGCGCCGTTTCCTCATGCATCAGATGGGCAGTCGTTAAAGATAATGTTCAGTCTCGACAAGGGTTCAAGATGGACACTTTATACACAGTTGGTAGGAGCGTAAATTGGTAAATTGGACGAATTGGAAAGACAGTTTTAAAATAGTAAATATGCACTTTCTGTGACCATCAATTACACTTCTAGTAATACGGTCTCCAGATAGATTTGTCCAGTGCAGGAGCCGTATGTGGAAAGCTTTTCTCGGCAGCATTATTTCTAATAGTGGGAACTGGAAAAAACTCAAATTTCTGTTGATAAAGGAGTAATTAAGTAGACGATGATGTATCTGTACTGTGGGTAAAAGTGTGTGTTTGTGTGCGCCTGTTGATTTATGTGCACGCCGTGGGAAGGGGTTCAAGAAGTAGTAAGTGGAAGACAACCTGCAAGGCAGTGTGTGTTATATGATCTCATTTAACACTGAAAACAAGAACAGCTTTGTGTGTGCGCCTGCATCTGTAAATACACACAAAAGGACCGGAAGGATACATTCTAAACAGTTGATTTTGGGGAGAACAGGAGAAAATTTCACTTCTTCTCTACATACGTCTGTTTCTGAAGTTCTTTATGATTACCTTGACATTGTGGGTTTAAAAAAAATTGAACTGAAAATTTATATATGCTATTCAATCCTGTAATTTTACTTCTAAAAATATTTACTAAGGACATAATCAGAGACAAACGTTATATATGGCATTATGAAGTATTACAGCATTGTTTGTAACAGCAAAAAATCCATAGTACCCAGTGTCGAAATGGTTAGATTAGGGAATAGCTGTTTTACATAGCTATTCAAAATTATGTGTGAAAGAATCTTGTTTGACTTGTGGAAATGCTTACAAGAACAGTTAACGTTTGGGGCATGCTTACTCTGTACATGCTTAGTGCTTTGCATGCATCGCTGTTATTTCATCTTCTGAACTGTCTCGCCATTCCCATTTTACAGACTGAGAAACAGAGACTTGCTTAGGGTGAATCATTTGCCGAGGGTTAGGTTACTTACTGAGTTGGTAGAACTAAAGCCAAAGACCTCATTGATATTCACTATTCATCTTGAATAGAAAAACAGATCCCATACATACATGTGAGTTATTGATTTTGTAAAAGTGAATCTTTTTGTGCTTTAGTTTTCTCTGGGTAAGATGTGGGGGATAGGCTAGTGCACTTTTAAATTCTGAAGATAATGATTTATTTTAAAGACTGATGTGCATTTTTTCACATTTAGTTTTTCCAGATTATAAAAGTATTTGGAAATATCTAAAAGTAGAAAATAAAAATGACCAATAAGCATATTGTATAGAGAAAACTAGCATTAATGCCTGCCCCCTCCTTGGCCTGGTAGCATGTGGGTGTGAACACCATGGACGTACTTAGTAGTTACTGCAAAATTGGTTCCAAAAAGTTTTTACTAATCACGTTCCAACTGTTAGTGTACTAGAGGTTTTCTCTCAGCGTCCTTGACAGCATCACACATTATATTTTAATGATGGAATTGGATGACCAGCATTGTTTCATTGATTTGTTTTCCAGCTCTGCTGTTTTTAGTAAGTTGAGTTTTTGTGTTTGTTTGCTTATTGGCCATTTGAATTTTTGGGTGAAATGCCTGGGAAGTATCTATTAATGCTGCCTTTCCTATGTTTATTCATTTAAGACCTTTAGAAAGACTATTATAAAGTTCTTATATGAGGAAGTTTCACTCTGCCAGTTGGAGGAATGCATTTTTCTTTTTAAGATTTTATTTATTTATTTTTAGAGAGAGGAGAAGGGAAGGAGAGAGGGAGAGGAACATCAATGTGTGGTTGCCTCTTGCACGCCCCCCACCGGGGACCCGGCCTGCAACCCAGGCATGTGCCCTGACTGGGAATTGAACTCGTGACCCTTTGGTTCATAGGCCGGCACTCAGTCCACTGAACTACACCAGCCAGGGCAGAATGCATTTTTGTTGTGGGGTGAATTAGGAGTCTGTGGTTAAGACCTGATTTATTAACCCTTGAAATTTATTTGACTTTAAAATTTAAGGAATGATTGGTTGGTGAAAGGTACATTGAGATCTCTCTGTACTACTTTTGCAACTTCCTGAGACTTTATAATTATTTCAAAATAAAGTTTAAAAAATTCAGGGAATGGTAAAACTTTGGTTTCCTCCTGTTACTACCTGTAACGGGGCAGAATTGATCATTCTGCCGGTGGAGTTGATCGGAGCGGGGAGGGGCGGCACATGACAGCGGATCCAAAGCCAAACAGCGCTTAGGAATGCTGCTGCTTCTATTGTTGTGTTGTTTTTATTTGGAAATAATTTCAAACTTTAAAATGGTTGCAAAAATAAAAACTGAGTAAGGAACATCTTATACTTGTTCCCAAATTCACCTGTTGGTAACATTTGACCCCTTGGGCACCACCTTTTGAAAGGTGCCGTTTTGTGACCACAGCCACTGCCCTCTTCTCATTCTCCGTCCGAGTCTGGGGCGTCGCAGTCTTCTGGGTTTCGGGCTTTTCCTCACCTGCACCACATGTTTATGCACAGACTTCAGACCTCTCAGGAACGTGCTGTGGTTCTGTTCGCTAAGGTTTAAATATATATAAATAAAAATACTTAGCCTTTAAAGATTTTAAACTACAGATTGATTCCCTGCCCTTCGACTCAAATATTAATTTTCCTCCGGCACCCCCAGTGCAGCCCCTCAGCTGTAGCTAAACTAGTGGTTTAGCTAGTTTAACTAGTTGTTTACTAGTTGACTGATGGTTCCCATCTCATGCCTTTCCCTGTGCTGTTGTTTCACATCTGCAATATTCTTTTCTCTACATTTCTTCCCCCTAAGTCACACAATGACTTTTTTGCTTAAAAAAAAAAAAGTAAAAATTTTCCCAGACCTCTTTACTTGATTAGCCCCTTGTCATGTGGGCATACCTATCCTGAGTTTTCATTACCTTAGGGGTTTTTTGCTTTCCTGTAGACGGCACTATACGATGTCCATCTGCTGTCTCCTTGAGTACCCCCCTCCTTCCAGTGGATGGGCACTGGTGTTATCTTTTGTAAACCTTGGTAGTGGCCTGTGCAGTTGTGCTGGAGGCATGGCCTGGTTTTAAATGTGTTACTGTGAACTGAATTTGGGTTTTATTACTAGAACCATCTAGCAATCTATAAAGCAAAATTCTAATTGTGTTGATGCTTTTGAACACCTTTATCCTTCAGGGATGCAGCCCTCTTCCCAAGTGGGCCTTCTTCATGGCAGATGGAGCGTGGCTGAAGGGTGGACCTGGACCCTGCGTTGTGTTTTGTGCCGTTGCAGGCACCTGCTAGGTTGGAAGAGACTTTGCAAGAACCGTGCTAATGGAAAAGGAATTCTGCGTTTGTAACAATCAGGGTCTAAGTGCCTTGGGAGAACTGCCTGTACTGGAAGTAGAGTACTACTTTCTTTTCTCTTATCTTTTTTTAAAAATGAAACTAAGGCTAGAGCTAGTTCATTATCCACAATGTGGATATTGATTTTTGTTTACAAGGTAGAGTATTAACAGATTAGAATGGCTGCTGGCAATTCTCAGCTGCTTTATTAAATTTAAATGAATCAAGGGATAACTGTTAAGATGTACTTGATTTTAGATAAATTAGACCTTCCTACCATGGTTGGTTTTTATTGGATTCACTGTTGCTTCTGCAGCATCAAGGTGGAAAAATGGAGTCTTGAAGGCCTCTTTTGACTTTTTATAAAACCAAATCCTATTTAAAAATGCACAGATAAGAGGTGTTAAGACATCTTTGCCATAGCGTTGGTGGTCCAGACTGCCTGCCCCGCCTTGGGCCCTGCTGGCTGACAGTCCTTGAGACAGTCTAGTCAGAGATGAGCAGGGGCCCTTTAACCAGCAGGCCCGGGGGCGTCCCTGTGTGGAGGAGGATCGGGCATGTAGGCCCCTGGTGGCCCTACCTGGGCAGAGGCCAGCCAGCTCACTGTGCCCTGGGGCCTTGCTCTGGCTGCCCAGATTTCAGGCCCTCGGGAGCACCGCTGTTTTCCCCTCTGGCCTGGCCTGGCCTTGGCCTGATCTTGCCTGAGGATCCCCAGGCCTTCCCACCCACAGCTACAGATGGGCCGCTCCACCTTTTACCTCGTTCCCCAGAGGACCAACTCATACTGTTCAGCCCCCAAATTGTGTGCTCTTTCTGTTGGCAGCTGTGCCCACAGCCCGCTTCGCCTGCAGCCACCACTACCTGTGAGGCAGCCGCAGAGCAGCAGAGCCTTCCAGATCACCCTTTATGTTATTAAGGCAATTTAAATTATGCTTATTTTTCAACCTACTGAGAATTGTCAAGTACCAAACTTTCTTTTTAAATTACCTCTATAATTTTCTTTTTAAATTACCCTTATAAAACTAGGTGACAGTTAAATGAAAAATAAGCATTGCACTTGGTATTTTTCTTCTTACTAAGCCTACAAGCCTGTTGGCTTAAAGATTACAGGGACGGATTGCCCTGGACCAGAGGCTGTGTCTTTCGAGCTTGCCTTGTCTGTCTTGCTTTGCAGAGCGCTGTAAAGCTGTTGGAGTCTCCTCCTCGGGCAGTTGCCAGTTCCTGGATTTAAATTGCTTTGTCATGGATGGATAGAGATCATTCCCCTTTTCTGGATCCAGTGAGGATAGGAGAGCCTCAGGGTCATAAACAAGCATGGGCGAAACTCTTTCAGAACGTTTTTATGAAAATCATTTCTCTGGAGCACTGACAGAGATCGCGCGGTTTCAGACGTGTCCTGGGTAGGACTGGACCCTCGAACTGCAGTTCTGGTCGTCATCAGATTGTTTGTAGCGATTCAACTTTTTCCACTCATCCACTTTTTCTCTTGTCAGTACTATCAGTTGCCAGCATTTTGAAACATGAATGTTTGGCAGAAGACTTAAATGTAGAAGTTCTTCAGATGAAAGAAAACAGACAAGCACCATAATGTCGATTGCCTATGGCAGCGATTTTTCAACCTTTTTTATCTCATGGCAAACATAAACTAATTACTAAAATTCTGTGGCACTACAAAAAATATATTTTTTGCTAATCAGACCCCCCAAAATAGGCATCATTTTGATTCACTCATACCAGACGGCTATTATTGTGTTGGCTATTGTCGTTTTTTAAAAATTTGACAATCTTAGGGAAAAGAGGTCAGTGCCCCTGACTAAATGGTCAGGTACTGCATGTTTTAAAAATTCTTGCCGCACACCTGTTGAAAATTGCTGGTCTGTGGTGTATTACTTGTGTAAGTGTGTTATGTTCGGCTGTGAACGATCACCTGGAAATGTAAACATATAGGGTTTTAGGCCAGGAAAGGACTCGTGATCCCGCATTGTACAGATGAAGATTCTGAGACCTGGAGAGGCCTTGGCTCTTTCAAGGCCCCAGAGAGTCAGCTGGAAAAGGGGCAAGTACCAGAAGCCCTGTTTCCTGGTCCCAAGGCTGCCCTTTCCACTCCCCCATGATGCCTTTCTTGTCCTGATGGTCTCTTACTGCTCCCACCTTCCACCTGGAGGTGGAGCATAGAGCCGCGTGGCAGGACACATCCTTTCCACGCTCACCTTCACACCTCTGACCCTTCTTTCTACCCATGCCCGTTCCTCCACAACCTACTCATCAGTTTAAAAGATGGAGCAAATGTCCTACCTCCCCTACTGGTCCCACCCTCCTCAGAATTCCTGAAGTCTACTCTTCAAGTGTGTTTTAGCTCTTTTGACAGAGACTCTTCCCAGATTGTGGTGTTAATTTCAGTATTGTAGGGTGTGTGATGTTGCTTGCTGCCCAGTAAATGGGTCATAAGTGAATGGGGAGAGAGGTAATAAACTAGATGTCACAAGGCGGGCTTGGTATCTGTTACTCTGTTGCCCTACTCTTCAGGTGTCTGTCCTCTCTCCAGTGGGCTGCTAAGCCTCAGATGGGCAGAAAGCATAGCTTCCTTGTCTCTCACCATAGCCTTTAGCAGAGTTCTCTGTTGGGGTGGGTTACAGCATTGATTCTTCATTTTCCTGCCCCTTAATTCTTAGATTCAGTTTAAAATAAGTTCGCTTGTTTCTGAAGCCTGAGAACATAGCCATGTGGCTTCCTAAATTCTCTGGCTGAATGGTGCGCACCATTTGAAGAATAAAGGAGCCAACAGGCCATAGTAATTAGTTTACAGATTTCCCTTTCCACTCTTGGGTACTTTGCTACTTATTTGCAGTGGCAAGATAGTATGTGTTGGTGGGAGATACAAGCCTAATAATTGTTAGGACTGATGTGGAAATTGCATTGGAAGTGATAACTCTCCTGAGTTAGCTTTTTATAGTTAGAGAACCACTGGTGGAATTTTTGTTCCAAGATTCTCAAAATCCCCAGGATGCTGCATTTTATTCTGTTGGACTTCTGAAGTAATGCTGGTAACATATATATTGTTCAGGCATTTCAAGCCTTGAAATATGGCATTGCTGATAGAAGTGAGCTAGTTAAGAAGGAGGAGACACTGCTCAGATGCAAAGTAAGACAGATTGTATGGCACCTTTAAATACTGGTTTGTAGTTTGCTCGTACAAGAGAATGCCTGACCGGAATGGATCTGGTGCAGACTGAGCCATCAAACCCGCTCAGGTAAAAAGCAGTGGCCATCTGCCGAGTAAAAGCATAATCACCGTTCAGAAGTGAACTGCGTCTGTGTTCCTGTCTGCACATGACAGTGTCTCCTATGGAGAAACCACTTGCTGACTTCTGCTTTTCTTGCTGTTTTCACAGAGCCTAAGCCCTTGTGAAGCCGGCAATGACAAGTCTGAATGGTCGCCATGCCGAAAAAACCATTGACATGCCAAAACCATCAGCCCCCAGAGTACACGTGCAGAGGTCCGTGTCCCGAGACACTATCGCCATCCACTTCTCGGCATCCGGGGAGGAGGAGGAGGAAGAGGAGGAGGAGTTCAGGGGGTATCTTGAGGGGCTGGACAACCAAAGCATTGTAACGGGGCTTGAAGCCAAGGAAGACCTCTATCTTGAACCTCGGGGTGGCCATGACCCCTCTGGCTCTGCTGCCCAGCTCATCCTGGCAGACGGACTGTCTGGGTCTCCTGCTGTTTTGCCCGTTTCGGAGAACACTGTAAAGCTGTTGGAGGCTCCTAATCCGGCAGCACAAGTATTAAGTACAGTGCCATTGGCTCTGTCCCCAGGGTCATCTTCATCAGGGCCCTTAGCTAGCTCTCCCAGTGTGTCATCCCTTTCTGAGCAGAAAACCAGTTCTTCCTCCCCACTGTCCTCTCCTTCCAAATCTCCTGTCCTCTCATCCAGTGCCTCATCCTCCACCCTTTCCAGCGCGAAACCCTTCATGAGCCTTGTGAAGTCCCTGTCGACCGAGGTGGAGCCAAAAGAACCCCCACACCCCGCAAGGCACAGGCACTTGATGAAGACATTAGTCAAGTCTCTGTCCACAGACACCTCTAGGCAGGAGTCAGATACTGTGTCCTATAAACCAACTGATTCCAAGCTGAATTTACACCTGTTCAAGCAGTTTACCCAGCCACGAAACACAGGTGGAGATTCCAAAACCGCACCTTCTTCCCCACTGACTTCTCCCTCCGATACACGCTCCTTTTTTAAAGTGCCCGAAATGGAGGCAAAAATCGAAGACACTAAGCGACGCCTTTCAGAAGTCATATATGAGCCTTTTCAGCTCCTTAGCAAAATTATAGGGGAAGAAAGTGGCAGCCATAGGCCCAAAGCCTTATCTTCAAGTGCTTCAGAACTCTCCAATCTGTCCAGCTTGAACGGTCACTTGGAAAGCAACCACAACTACAGCATCAAGGAAGAGGAGTGTGATTCCGAGGGGGATGATGATGGAAGCAATCCCAGCATCCCTAGAAGTGACCACCCAAAGTCCACTGGTGAGCCCCCAAAAGAGGCAGAACTGAAGAGTTCCCAGGTGAGCAGTCTAAAGGATTTAGGCCTGAAGACAAGTTCTCTAGTCCTTGAGAAATGTTCTTTGTCTGCCTTAGTGAGCAAAGAAGATGAAGAGTTTTGTGAACTGTACACGGAGGAGTTTGATTTGGAAATGGAGGGCGAGGGTAAAGTCGATAAGCTCCGAGATACGCCTCTCAAGCCAGAGGAGCTGGAGGATGATGTCCCTGCTCTTGACAGTGATGAAGAGGTGGACTTGGCCATGCAGCACCCGGAGTTACCCGTGAAGACGTTGGGCTTCTTTATACTGTGTGTCTATGCGTACCTCATCCTCCCCCTCCCCCATTACGTGAATGGACTCTTTCTGGGAATTGGCCTGGGATTCATGACTGCAGTTTGCATGATTTGGTTTTTTATACCACCAAGTGCTCATAAATATCACAGACTACATAAAAATCAACAACACTGGAACACAAGATCTCTGGATATCAAAGAACCAGAAATACTGAAGGTGAGCAAACCTGTCCTCAGTAGCTGACTAGTGCGCGTGTTAGCTCACACACAGCCTTGTTTTAGACTCGACTTCATTTTTGTAGTGTATTGAGTTCATTGTCACAGGTTTTTGCATAAGCAGTGGTTTTGAGACTTTGGGATCTCTTCATTCTCCAGGCACCCAAGAGACTTACCAAGCAAACCTCATTGTAGTTCAGGTTTTTGCTGCTTCACCAAATAGTTTTTCAGGGATCTCCATGGCCCTAGAAAGTAGCATTTACATCCAGTTCCTATATAGGTCAGCCTCTAAACTTTCCAGGGATTTGCTCCTTGCTGAGGATCTTTTATAACTGACTCTGTTAGGATTAAATATTCTTGAGATCCTGGAGAAGGGGTAAATACTCCCAAATGCCAGAGGAGGAAAGGAGGAAGAGAAGGCCAGTTAATGTCAGCGGTGGCCGCTGCAGGCTCTTCTCCTTCCTCTGTGCACAGTGGGACGTGGGCTGGGGAACGAGACATCGCCTGTCGGTGCACGTCAGATCTCGGGGTCAGGGCCTCGTGAGGGGTACCGTCAGGGCTCAGGAAGGAAATATTAGCACTTCTATTTATATTTATTTTTGTATATTAAAAAAATTCTAGCTATTGTGCATGTTAAATAATATACATGATAGAAAAGTACGGTTATAGCTCATAGTTTTTAAGTCATAGGCACATATGCCCATTTTATATATATAGTTTTTAAAAATTGTGATAAAATTTACCACCTTAACCATTTTCAGGTGTACAGTTCATTGTATTAAACGCACTCACGTAGTTGTTCACGCATCACCCCTGTCCATCCTCTAACCCTTTTTATCCTGTAGAAGTGAAATTTCATGCCCATTAAACAATAACTGCTCATGTTTCCTCCCCTGTGCCCCAGCAGTGAGTTCACTTTGTTTTGGGGGTTTTGTTTTTGTTTTTGACTACCCTGAGTATCTCATAGAAGTGGCATCAGACAGTCTTTGTCTTTCTGTGACTGGCTTGTTTCGCTTAGCATAGTGTCCTCAAGGTACATCCATGTTACAGCATATTGCAGAATTTTATATTTTTTAAGGCTGAGTAATACGGTAGTGTATGTAGATACTACATTTTTGCTGGTCCATTCATCTGTAAATGGACACTTGGGTTGCTTCCACGTTTTAGCTCTGGCGAATACTGCTGTCACGAACATGGGTATACAAATACCTCTTCGAGACTCTGCTTCTAATTTTTTTGGATATGTACCCAGGTGGGGTTGCGGGATCGTATGGTAATTCTATTTTTTGTTTTGTGAGGAACTGCCATACTGTTTTAATAACAGCTGCGCCATTTAGATTCCCACCAACAATGCATAAAGGTTCCAGTTTCTCCACCTTCGCATCCTTGCCAATACTTGATGTTTTTGTTATTTATTTATTTATTTATTTTTTTAAAAGATTTTATTTATCTTAGAGGGGAAGGGAGGGAGACAGAGAGGGAGAGAAACAGCAATGTATGGTTGCTCTTCACATGGCCCTCACTGGGGACCTGGCCTGCAACCCAGGCATGTGCCCTGACTGGGAATCGAACCGGGACCCTCTGGTTCCCAGCCCGCGCTCATTCCACTGAGCTACACCAGCCAGGGCTGATGTTTTGTTTTTTTTTTGATAGTCAGAACTTCATTGATTTCTCGGTTAATGGGTTTTCCTCCACTCAATTTAAATAAGAATGCTGAAAAAAATGACACCATATCTCTTTATTGCAAAACAAACAGAACAAGGGGAAGAACCCTCAGGGTCTAAAATACTGTTTGTTTTGTTTTTTAATTTCATTAATGTTTTACCTTATTCCAAATAAGTACATGGTCAGTGTTTAAAAAACACAGGAAAGCCAAAGGGAAAATTTGTTCTTTATCATGCTGGTGGGAGGGAATCGTAGTTAAGGGTTTGGTATATATCCTACTTTTGTTTTTGTTTTTATTGAATTTCTGCATGGACGAGTATATACATCACGCACGTGCATGCTCATGCACTCTTTGTTTTGATGTAATGGGATCGCATATTTTGCAGTCTGACTTTTTTCTTTCACATGGCAATGTGTTACGACACTGTTCCTTTTTAAAGAGAAGCTGGTGCTGAGTGTTGAGGATATGACACACTTAAGCTTAGTATTAATGCTTGAAGTGAAGCAAAAGTGATTCATTATGCATGGTTGCGAAGCTTTTTCGATAGTGTGGTGCTATGACTACCTAAATTACATGCCCTCTAAGTTACCGATAACTTTAGCAAAGAAAAATGGTATTTATCTTTAACTCCAGTGCCTAATGACTGACTATGGCATTCATTTTAAACTGGTTTGGGGATTTAATTGTTCTGGGAAGACTTTAAAATCATCGCTGTTGGCTCCATTCACTGATATATGTCAAGAGTTTACTGACTGCAGAGGATGCCAGTGGAACGGGATTTTAATGTTACGGCACATTCTGGTTGCTTTATCCGATCATTGAAAGAATAAAGGCAGCACTGTGATGCTGAGCACCTACCATGGGCTGAGTGCGTTATCTCATTTAATCCCTACCACAACCCTTTTCAGTTACAGTTTGTGGTCAGGAGGAAACAGAGGCACAGGGAGGTTAAGATACTTGCCCAAGGTCACACAGCTGGTGAATGGTGGAGCCATGCAGGACTGTTTTTTTAAGGAAGGTGTTTTGCTCTTAGTGCTTGAATAAATATATTTGAATTTCCCCTCTAGAGAACAAATACTTCAATGTCATGGATTGACACTTATAATCTAAGCAAATTTCCTTAGGCTGTTTTATGAATATCCTTCCTGACTCATGTTTGAACAATTCTGATTGATTATTTTAGTAATTGTTTTTCATTCCTAACCTTAACTTGTTTAGAATGGCTTCATTACTAATGAGGGAAAGCACATTTTCACTTGAGGTCTTTTGTTTGGTGTTCAGGGCCGTTTTAGAAACCCGGCTAAATACATTCCTTGTGTTTAAAAGGGCCGCTCCTGCAGATTAGAAGGTGAGTGGTATGTTGCAAGCCAGAGATTCAAATGCACGTGTTCTTTGGTTTTAATTTTACTGAGTAGGAGATCCTACTCTTGGAAACCATTTTAAAAATATGACACTCAAAAACATTTAGCAGTGTTGACATTAAATTTGGGACCCCAGTGTTGCCATAAGAAAAGAAAAGTATAGTGAAGTCTAACTTTGAGCAGATCTGTGGACATGTTTCTAGTGTGAATCCAAAGAGGAATTTTTTGAAAATAGCTTGATTTGGGAGGCTAGTCAGCTGTTTTGAATTATTTTCTGTACGTCTGATTCTATGTAGTTGGTGTTTATAGAGGACGTAATGGTGTAGTTCTTGAGGGCAAGTTTGGAAGCTTTTAACAACTTAAGAAAGTCTAAATTTTAATTGTTTAGAAACTTCACTGAGAAAGGCTGCTATAAAAGCAGGCTGTAATAAAGACATCTAGTGCACAGGCCCAAGCCTCTTGGCGGTGATCCCGCAGACTTCATGCCCTAAGTAGACTGTCTGGGCCCCTGAACCTTTCAGGCAGGGTGCCTGGAGACTAATTTAGACCACGTGTTTTTAAACCTCTGAGCCGTCTGAATTCTCATTGATGGATCAGGCAGCCCTTGCAGCCTGAACTGAGAGTCTGGTTCCTTTATTGGCTCCTGAAACAATCCAAGGAACGCTGCACTATTCCTCAATGTGACTTTATGTGACGAAGAAAGGGAAGAGAAAAGTAAAGCTTTTCTGTACTTTATCTGGGTGATTTTATTATTCCATCCAAACTGCAGACATTTGTTTTTTAAAATGACACCGAAACTAGTGATAAGCGTGGTGGGGTGGAGGTGAGCTGAAAAGACTGATTTGTAGCCAAGTGGTAGCTCTGCTCAGGGACGAGTATGTGGTTGGTTAGGCCTCACGGTACTCCACCAGCTCCCGCTCTGAATCCTGCTGAGCAGCAGCTGTGCTGTCTGGGACAGAAATAGTCAAAGCTTCCGTGGGGCAAAAGAGCTGTTGCAAAGCCCATTGAAGAACTCTTAGAACCTTCTTTAGAGCCTACATGTTCTTTAATGTTTGGGGATCCATAGCTGATGCAAATTGGCAAATAGGAAAAAGGTCACCACAGGCATTGACGCAAAGTGACGTGAATGTGTGAAAGTCAAGGGGAGTCAAGGGCATCGCTATGAGCAACACCCCCTGGGTGGTAACCTTCTGGGGGGCTTTGTTTTGGGTGATTAGTTAGATACTCTGGGCTGGGGACCCTGGGGAGAATGGGGCATTTAGGGCCAGCCGATTGCACTTGCGGTGTTTGTTTTTGCTGAGCATTCTCTGGCAAGTTGGGTGCTTCCTCTCCAAGAATGTACTTGCCCCTGACCAGGAGTGGTCTTAATTCAGTGCCATTATTACACATGAATGTCTCCACGTGCCTGTGATGAGAAGCTTCCTGAAGATCCCTAAGATTCTTGGATTTATGTTTGGTTGTATGACTCATGCAGTTTTGAATTATATTCATGAGTAGCTTCTTTATCTCAGACTTATAAACCCCCTGCAGAACACAGCAGTAGGGTGTCAGTTTCCAGATTGACGATCTCTCTCTTTAAACATATGGCCCAGCAGGGTGACTAAAGCTACGTTTACTCCATTGTACGCCTAATAGAAACAAATTCTGGAGAACTTTTTTTTCTTAGGTCACTTCACATTTAGATATCTAATAGAAGGATAGTTTTAAAACATGTAAATTTAATCTCAATTTCATGCAATTCTTTTTTTTTTTTTTTTTAAGAAATTAGAGTGAGCACATCTTAAGGAGAAAACAGCCTCATTATGTACAGCCAGGAGAGACTTGGGTTGATTTTGGTGTTTCTCTTACAACCCTCAGTACAATGCGTACAAGAAATAAAAAGGCATTTCTTTCTACATTATACTTAACTGAAAATGACCCACCCCCATAATGGGTCGCTTCAGTGTTCACGTATGGCTTTTATAAACTTGGCTGTTTCCCAGTGCCCCTTCATGGCCAGAGAAGTTTATCAGGTGAGATGCAGGCGTTCTCACGAACCAGCAGGCGCTCCCCGCGCTTCCTGAACTCCTTAGGAACAGTTGTTAAGGAGGTCAGGTGACCCCAACATGATTTTTTTTTTTTTGAACTTTCCTTTTTCAAACTTTTTATTGTAGGAAATTTCAAGTAAGCACAAAAGTATAGAGATAGTATAATGAACCCCCATGCACCCAACACCCAGCTTCAACAATTATCAATGGTTTGCCAATTTTCCAGTCCGCTTATTAACCTACTGCATGGCCGAACTGTAATTCTAATCCGCCAACATGTAACTAAAGGGTATAGCATTGTTTCCTGGGGAAAGCGCATCCTGTGCTCCAGCGTCTGCAGAGGAGGAGAGAGGTCACGGGCATTGTGGGCCTGAGATTTTCATCATGTTTTTTGGAAGAGTAAGGTATTAATCATGAAAAAAAAAAATCAATACTAGACATCTTTCCATCTCTGAAATTTTTATTTAAGATATAAAGAAAGTACTGAATCCATCAAAGACTGTTCTTATTGTACAGTAACTAGCCTTTAAGAAGGTTGCTGCGCCCCAAAGGCTGGGGGGTTATAAATAAGCAAGACGGCCCCAGGGCACGTGCACGTGGGGGCTGGTGCCCGGGCTTCTGCTGTGAACTCCGTTTCTGCTTTCAGTGGTTTCCAGAGTGGGTGTGGATGGCACCGCACAAGAAGACGATATTGAAGTTCCTATTTGTCTGTATTTTTACTCTTGCTATCTAATGTAAATAAGCCTGGCCTAATGTTTAACATACAGGTGACCATATATTGACCTTTGGCCAAAACCCTTGCAGATTACCAACACTATTTGGAATAAGGATTTATATTCGTTACCATTAGCAATGAGCCTTGCCTTAAGTATATATAGAGGTGTCAGGTGAAGCTAGTACAAAACTATCAGAAAGGAAAAACTAAAAATTAGCAAAAAGGCTAATTATTTCATCTTCTATTTCTTTTTTTACTTCTTATAAAAGCTGTCTTATATTGGAACATGTACATAGTTTATAAGTAAACGTATATATTATGGGTACATAGTGAAAAATTGTTTTACTATGATCTAAAGAGTTTGGAGACTACTAATTTATTGCTTACTAATTTGTTTATTATCTTATAATCTAAACCTTTGTTAATATGGCCTAGTGCTTATTGTGTAGTAACATAAATCACACCTTGATTATTTCAGTGGTTCATCAGAGATCATATTATTTTGTCTAATGTGAATGCTTGTTATCTCTTGCCTCGATTACTGTTCGCCATTGCATTACTAAAAGAGCTCTGTAGTCACCTGAATTGGGGAGATGCTGCCTGAAGGGTAGGAAAAGCTGGGAGAAAGGCCATTTTCCCAGGTACAGGCAGAGTCTGTGGCTTTAGCGCTGACTCCAGTGCCTCTAGTGACAGGACTCTGAAGGTGGCCTTGAAACAGGCAGTTGGAGGATGTGGATGGTATTGATGCTTCCCTCCCCTAAAGGACTTATTTTTTTCTTTATTATTGATGGTGTCTTCAGGCACCATTTTTTTTGAATGTTGACTATTTGCTTGACGCTATTCATTCATAGTGTGAATTCTGTATGTCTGTAGGTCTGTTTGTCTTTCATGGGAAAAACCAAATTTGAATCTAAATTTCTGGAAAGTTTAGTAGACTGTTGCTGCCATATTCTCTAACTCCATGACCATATTTTAACTGGTGACTCCAGTTCTAAACCATCAAATAAATACATCAAGAAAGGGTTTATGCCTGGTACAAAGAAAATCCTGCTTATGTTGTAGCGTGGGGGACAAAGAAAAGTAGTCACCTTTTTGTCTGCTTTAGAGATAATTGTCAGCAGCAGCAGAGGCCTCAGGTGCCGGATCTTTTCTTCTGTTTGGGATCGCACCCCTCCGTGATAGAATGTTGAAGGGTCAGTGCAGGGAATCTGAGTGTCAGGCAGCCTCATGTGCCAGCACAGCCATGTGACGTGACAGCAGGGTGCCAGCCAGGCACCCTGTGCACTGAAGATAGAGAAATGCCCATTGCTTCCTCAGGCCAGAGGGTTGGTGCTTTTCTCCAGTCAGTTCCACATCAGGCTGACCAAGAGAGCATTGGCCTTGACCTCCTGATTGGCACTGTAATTGCAAGAGAGCCCAGTAGTAGTTCCTCCAGACTTTATTATTTTGCAAAAGGTTAATTGTAGCTTTTAATCTTTCTGAGTATTAAATAAGTCCCTTTATAGATTGTAGTTTGTACTTCCAACCAGACATGGCTTCTAAATCTACCGGAGAACTGAAGGAAAAACCCTGACCTTTTACAAATGGGATCACAGGACCAGTCTGTGGGCCAGACAGCTGCAGCCTGGCTGACTGGGGTCATTGTCCCTCAGCGGCATGCACTGTCTCCATTTTAACAGTTCCAGCTTCGGAAAGAAGTGAGGCTTGTCTCAGTTGCTTTAGTGTGGGTTGAGAATATCTCTGAGTTTTGTAGTTGACATGCAAAGTCGAAATGCAATGAGTTGCTAACTGTGTGCTGTGTCTATACCCACTCCCATGTCCATAACAAAATCAAGTTGGAGTAATAAGAAATTCAGAGTTAAGTGCTGGCTGATGTGGCTCGGTGGATTGAGTGCTGGCCTTTGAACCAAAAGGTTGCTAGTTTGATTCACAGTCAGGACACATGCCTGGGTAGCAGGCCAGGTCCCCAGTTGAGGGTGCGTGAGAGGCAACCACACACTGATGTTTCTTTCCCTCTCTTTCTCCCTCCCTTCCCCTCTCTAATAATAAATAAATAAAATCTTACAAAAAGAAGAAATTCAGAGTTAAGAATTTGAGAACAAACCCCCTGGCAATGGGCGAGGACACACCTGATTGGTGGTGTTGCTCTTATATCAGTCAGGGGCAAAGCAGTTGTACAGTCTTTAGTTCATCCTAGCTTGTTGCCTGCGTTGGTGGCCAGAGCTGGTTCATGCCTGGGGCACATAAAAAAAAAAAAATAATAATTTGAGAACAATTGAGCAATGGAGGCTAGGGCATTATATAAGGAACAGGGTGAAGGCCTTGGGGTTGCTGCACTGCTCTCAACATTTGATACTTAACCACTTAGGTCTAGAAATTCCATGTGCAGCTTACCAGGGAGTTGGTTAAGCCCAAGGAAAAAATTGGTTGATTGATAGTGTAAAAGGCAATTAGGTTTACATTGGGAAATTGCTGTCTGCAAGGGCAGCCTGGTTTTGGGTCAGTAGGAGTTTCAGTTCAATTAGATCAGGGGGACACAATGAGAGGGACTCGAGAGTCATGCCTGGCAACCTCTTGGCCTGAGGCTCCCAAAGGCCGATCTGCATCCTGGACGCCTCATCAGTGTGGGGTTAAGTAGCAGCCCCCGTGAGTGTCTTCAGGTTTCCTATGAAAGCTCGTAGTGTTCTGGAAAATGTCCTACATGGGAGTTAGGAAACCTGGGTTCCAGTCACAACACATCTCTCTCTGCTATGTAAGGTATAGCTTATTCAGTTTCTGTTCTGAAAAGCTTTAACATGTTTACTCTTGAGTTTCTTTCTGAGGTTACTGATTTTCTTCACCTGTGCTGTTTCGTGTAATTATAACTTGGTTTTTCTCATTGGGAACAGGAACTAAGTTGTCTACTTCAAAGTAACCTTTACAGCTCCCTGCACTTACTAGGGTCTCAGCTCATTCTTTTGCTTGTTTCCACTTAGGCATCTGCAGCTGTACTTCCAGGCTGTGAAGGGCACCCCCACCCGCTGTCCTACTTATGTGCGCTTTACATACTGCTTTTATTTAATCCTCGCAGCCACCCTCTGAATCAGGCTACACTCATGTATTCAGTTGACGAACACTTGTTACAACTGGGATTGTCTTGTAGAGTTTGTGGTTAAGTAAACCAGGCAGTTATCAGATGCAGGGATGGGGGAAGGTAACCCAGGTGATCAGGGCAGCTTCCCAGGAGCAGTGTCATCTTTGCCGTGACCTGAGAGGCGACCAGGTGTTAGCCAGACTGAAGGTGGTGGGTTTGTACTGTGCAGGGGCAGTGGGGGCCTGGACCTCGGAGTCAGGCAGACTTGGTTTCCACTTTCTAGACCGCTTTCTCTTTTTTGAAACCACTCTCTAGGCAAGTCCCTTAACCTTTCTCACCACTTTCCTCACTTATAAACTTGTAGGGAATTGTCAAAAGGAAAGGAGATCATGTACCTTGAGGTGCCTGGGTCGTAAAATGTGATTAAATATCAGCTACAGTATTATTATGAGTATTAGTATTTTTTAAATCATATGTGTAAGAGGTGTTCCTTTTGCCGTATGCAGGTTGTACCTCAGTAGAGTACTGTTAGCATGGAGGAAGTCATGGCGTGAGCAGCACGTCACCCGAGAGGGAAAATGAGCAAAGTGTTAGCAAATGGAATTCAGCAATGTGTAAGAAGGATAACAATAGTGTTGTGCTGGTGAACTGGCTGCTGGGGGTGGGCTGGAAGCCCTCTTCGTCCTGTTCACCGATTCCCGCGGTGTCAGAATTCCCACCACGGTCGATTGCGAGCTGCCGAGGCACTGAATGTGCACTTGGGAAGACATATGTAGAAGCAGCTCTCGTGAGCTGGTGTGATCCAACCTCAGCACATCGTGGCCAGTACGCAATTTCCCCCAGAATGCAAGACTGGTTCAGCATTTGAAAGTCAGTGAATATACTTCATCATGATGACATACTAAAGAAAAAGATAAAAAACTGTGAACCAAAAATGTACTTAGTTCTGCACTTAGCTAATAGAGCCGCCAAACTGATACTGTGGCAGTATGGGCCCCTTCAGGCGCCCCGTGCTCTGTATTGCTTGTCCCCTTTTTCAGTTCATTGCTCTGATCATCGCTGTTTGTTCGCAAGCACCTGGATCACACCATCTTCCCATGGCTGCTGCTTACTGAGTCAACATTTTTGAAATATGTGTGTGTGTATAAATCTACGTAATTAACGCAAATTTCACACGTGCCTGCCAAGACAAAGAAGTACGTTTGCCTAGTTTTATTTTCATAACACACTCGGGGTGCTCTCTGTGACAGATTGTTTATGGCTGCTCGTGTGATGCCGTAAGATGGTGAAGTGAAGGCTTCGTTCTCCTCCGCTGGTTTGGGCAAAGAATGCTGTCCAGCTCCTGGCCCATGACTCGGTCTGCAGAGAGATTCAATTTCTGTTTTGATGAATGGGTAAATGACTAAAGAGAAATACGAAGATTGCTCATTTGCAAGAGGCCCTCCAGATCTGAGTGCGAGATTGAGTGCTCACTGTGGAAATGGCTATTCCTTGAAAAGAATGGCAGTCTCAACTCCAGTGTATCGATCGTTAGTGTTTCTCTGCTCATCAGAAAGGCATTTAAAAAATGGAGATTGGTGGGTGGATTGGGAAGATATTAATTAAAATCCCCTAGAGAACTTCTTTTAAAGAGATCTGGCTACCCGTGTCCTCTGAAAAAGTACTGGGGGGCAGGCGGAGCCTGCAGCGATGGGCATTGGCTACAGCTGTGAGGTTAGTGTCGGCAGTTTCGTGGTGCGTGGGCTTCTGCGTGCCGCTCATACACGTCAGTGTGTTTGCTCTTTTAGTTTTTTGAGTTATTAAATTTATAAAATAATAGATTTGAACATATACATAACATCTTCATAATAAAATTCATGCAGGAGAAGGTGTGAGCCAGTGTATGATTAAAAGACAATCAGTAGAATAAAATTTGTAAATGCAGACAATTAATATCCATGATGTATAAAGAATGTTTAGAAATCATAAGAAAATGAAAAATGACCTTGTAGAAAATAGGCAAATGATATCATAGTAATAAAACATGTAAGCACCTCTTTCAGAACATTGATATAAATTCAGAAATATAATGTTCCCTTTGAGAGAATCTGCTTTAATCCAATTAGGTTGCAGTTTGCTACATACTGCTGTTCCTTCTCATTCTGCTGCATTCTTGAGATCCAAGTATACTAGGAACGTATCTTATCTTTTAGAAAATGCACATTTGGACCTTTGTTTTTGTGTTTGGAGAATAATTTTAATTATTTTTAAAATGATTTTTTAATGGAATTTATTGGAGTACCATTGGTTTACAAAACCAGACAGGGTTCAAGTGTACAACTCAATAAAGCGTCATCTGCACTGCATCGGGCGCCCATTGCCCAAGTCCTTCTGTCCCCACTCCGCCCGCTTTGCCCATCTCCCCTGGCCCCCGCCCCCTTTCCCTCTGGCTGTTGCCGCACTATTGTGTGTCTGTGGGTTATGTATGTGTGTTTTCTGGCTAAGCCCTTCGCCTTCTTTCATCCAGTCCCCAAAGCAATGTGTAAGTACATTTATGTTGATTGGGGGTGGGGAACCCTGGAGCACAGCTTCACTTGTTTAAGTTACTCTTCACCTTTGATTTTTAAAAACTTTTTTTTATTTTTATTTTTTTTTACGTCCTGTATCTGTGACACATGTGCCCACTTTCTGTTTTGCTAAGAAAGAGGTGTCTAACTGTGTGACAGTTCCTTTCCCACAGAGGAGTGCCACAACCGCACCATCGGAACAGCTGCCAACCAGTAGCTGTGGGGCACCTTTGATTTTTTTTAAGATTTTTATTTATTTATTTTTAGAGGGAGGGGAAGAGAGGGAGAAAGTGAGGGAGAGAAACAGTGACGCTTCGGTTGCCTCTCACATGCCCCCAACTGGGGACCTGGCCTGCAACCCACACGTGTGCCCTGACTGGGAATCAAACAGGTGACCTTTCGGTTTGCAGACAACACCCACCCCACTGACCCACACCAGTCAGAGCTATACCTTTGATTTTGGACATATTGATCATATCTGTGATTTATTTAATGCCTAATTCTCGATGATCTGCTTTACTGTATGATTTTAGTGAGATAGAAATGGAATGGTGGGTATTTTCTGGGTCCTGGAATGGTAGCATGAGTTAATATGGTTTGTGAGATTTTGAAGCTTGTTTGCAAGCAGGCTGAGAAGGGGGTGTGTCTGGGGTATGTCTGGCTACGTAAGAAGGCCAGGCTGGGCAGGATTACTCACCCCCCATAGGAGGTCAGGGCAAAAGACTTGCTCTTTTTACATGAACAAAACTTCTGAGTTTCCTGATTGGCTTGTCAGCTTTAAAGAAGGAAAAGAGTCTTTTATTTAGGACAGTGGACATTGTCCCCCCCAAATCCACCTTTTTAATGATCAAAAACACCAAATTGCTCCTTAGCACTGATTGTCCTTCAAGCTAAGCACTTGTCTCAGCAACCTCTAGTCATCAATAAATTGACACTTGAGTCATCATCAAGTTTGGTTTCAGTGTCCCAGATTCAGTGGTCATCATTTTCATATTGCATCTGATGTGTGTTTATTCTGATTTTGCTAATGCAAGTTCTTCCTCATCAGGGATGGATGAATGAAATTTACAACTATGATCCAGAAACTTACCATGCGACTTTGACACATTCAGTGTTTGTTCGACTTGAGGGTGGGACCTTAAGACTTTCAAAGCCCAATAAAAATATATCCAGGAGGGCAAGCTACAATGAAACGAAGCCAGAGGTCACCTATGTCAGCCAGAAAATCTACGACCTCTCGGACAGCAAGGTGAGCCCAGCTAATTTTGGAAACTTTGATGAATGAAAAGCAGCTTAGTTGCATCACTGTATTTTTTCCTAAAAAGATTGTGTGTGTGTTGACAGTATTAGTATAATTTAGAGTAGAACCTTTCAAATGTTAATGTGCATATGAATCTCCTGAGCATCATTTTAAATGCAGGTTGTAATTCTGAGTGGGGCCTGAGAATCTGCGTTTTTGTGAACTGCCAGGTGTGATACCCACGATACTGGTCTGAGGACCACACTTTGAGAGTTAACTTTTTCAGTCAAATGAAAAGCGATGTGTGTTGGTGCTAGGATAATAACTAATGAAGTCTCTATAACTGTGAAGTTATGGACATGCAAAATAACTCCATTTTGATAGAAACATTATATACTTGTGGTTTTTGAGAAATGCAAATTATTTGTTATTCCAGAAAGCTGTAGGTTCTCTATTCTTCTTATAACTCATGTGAGTGATCTTTAAGTTTCTCCAAAATAACAAAAATATTTCAAATAGCTTTAGTATAAATTTATTCTTAACTTGAGGGTAATAAACTTGAGCTTTCCATCTAGATCTAGTTTCATAAATTCCTTTTTAACTCCCAGCTTACATTTGGCCCAGGGTCATTAAACTCAGTTGATATCCAAACTTAGTTGATGAATATCCACTAAATAGTTATTGTGCTATTATTACCTGAAAATTATAGATATTTCTAACTCTTGCAAAATTTTTAAACATCTACTTTCTGGAGTCTTTGAAGAATAACAAGTCATTTCTAAAAATTTATTTCAGTTTCTATAGCCATGTTATAGACAGGTGGTAATTATTTCACATTCATCAGTTTAGTCAAAAATACTATGAAGTTTGCATTTGTGCTTTGCATATTTTAATGTACAATGTAGCAAATTCTTAATTTAGTATGTAAATCATCGTTTCCCTTTCTCTGTAGATTTATCTTGTACCTAAAAGTTTGGCTCGAAAACGAATCTGGAATAAAAAGTACCCCATTTGCATCGAGCTTGGTCGACAAGATGACTTTATGTCTAAGGCCCAGACTGATAAAGAGACTTCTGAAGAAAAACCGCCAGCTGAGAGAGACCTGGGAAGCGAGGACCCTAAGAAACCACCCCATCCTCAGGAGGGAACAAGATCTGGCCAGCGAGATCAGATATTGTATCTCTTTGGGAGAACTGGCCGAGAAAAAGAGGAGTGGTTTAGGAGATTTATTCTGGCATCTAAGCTGAAGTCGGAAATCAAGAAGCCACCTGGTGTCTCTGGAAGTAAACCAGGTAAGGACACGTGTGCTAAATGCTTATGTATTTTTAAAGGGCCTGTAGGAGAATTGAGATTCCCAAGTAGGAAGGAGGGAAGCCCACTCTGAATTGATGGCTGTCTGCCTGCCACCTGAGGTGTGTTCTCATGAATCATTTACCTTTTAGGCTGATCACTGCAGCCCTTTATGCTGAAGCATTCAGCCAGTGATGGAACCATTTGCAGGTGTACGTGTTTGGCCTTTGCCGGTTCCTTAGGATTATATTTATTTTTACATATTGTGACCCCTCTGAGAGCAGCAGCAGCAGCAGAAGCCTGTTTATACTAAGGATGTAGTGGTGTCAAGCCCTTGGCCCCAATTACATCCCCCAAGAAAATGCAGGATCACTACAGAAATGCAGGGTCCTCTGGCTTCCCGACTCACTGCATTTAATCCATAGCTCTGGCCTCTGCTCATTCCTGTCCCTGTGGTCTCTGTGTGGGACTTCACTCACTTTACTGTGACCTGTCACTGCTTATTACACATGCTGTCCTCTTTCCTTGGAATGCTGTTCCCCCTCCTGGGCCAGGAAAGTGCCCACTGTTTCTTCAGAGGCAGTCCAGAGGTTGCCCCCTACCTGAGGAAATCAGTCCTGGGTCTCCTGGGCAGAGACGGTGTTCCCTTCCTTCTGCCCTAGAAGTCCTGTAGTTGTGCTTCAGCTACAGTGCTTGCTACAGAAAATTGCGATTTATTTGCCTAGGTGCTCAAGTTCAAGGGCAGGGATTACATCGTAGTCTTCTTTTTGATGTGGAATTGGCCCAGAGAAGTTCTTGGTAAGAAACTTGTTGAATGAAAGATGGCTCATTTCAGATTACAATGACCTTTCTGACCACTTTCCCCTCACCTGGGTGTGTGTCAGTGCTTTTCTGACCCTAAAGATCACCAGGAAAAGAGAAGGAGGTACCTCCCAGTGTGTTTCATGGCTCCCATTACCCTGAGTTGTTGGGGAGGAGTAAAAACTGTTCTAAAAAATTACCTATTATTAGAGGTATTTTTCGGGGCAGGAAAAGACCTTATAGATAGTTTTTCAGTAGTCATTTTATACCATTTATCTGCTTTTCTCAACGTGACCTGGTGGCATGTGCTCTGCATTTCATGACTTTGCAGCCCTTTTCTCGGTCTGTATTAACAGCCCTCACTTCTTTGCTGCAGGCATTTTGCCCTCACACAGCAGACACAGCAGTCCCTCGGGGCACCTGACCCACAGTCGCAGCAGCAGCAAAGGCAGCGTGGAGGAGATCATGTCTCAGCCCAAGCAGAAGGAGCTGGTGGGCAGTGTGCGGCAGAAGATGCTTCTGGACTACAACGTGTACATGGCCAGGTGTGTCCCCCAGGAGAACCGAAGTCCCCAGAGGAGCCCCGTGCAAAGTGCGGAGAGCAGCCCCACGGCTGGAAAAAAGGTAATGTTGGCTGCTGGGCTGTGGCGTTTCTGATCCTCCACTTAAACTCCTTTCTTCTGCATAAGCACCTCTTGTGTACCGGGCCCTGTTCTAGGCATCGGGGACACAACGATGAACCAGGCAGAGAGGGCCCTGCCCTCAGGGGGCTTGTCCTCTAGTCAGGGAGATGGCAAGAAAGAAACATCAGGTGGTGATAAGAATTAAAATAAGGCCGAATAAGGGAGGATAGAAAGTGGCCAGAACTTCTATTTTTAGACCACTGGTCCAGGAGGGCCTCTTTTGAGGAGGTGACACTTGGGCAGAGACCTGACCAAAGTGAGGAAGTGAGCCATGGTGGTGTGTGAGGGAGAGCATTTCAGGTGGGGGACCAGCAAGTGCAAAGGCCTTGAAGCAGGGTGTGTGGTGGGAGTAGTCAAGCAACTGCAAGGAGGACAGCGTGGGTGACAGTGAGCAGGGGACGGAGAGGCCTCGTTGGGTCAGTTCCAGGGGCTGAGGAAGCCCCAGGAGGGTTCGGAGCAAGGGATGACATCGGCCTGATCTCAGTTTTAACGGGTGAGTGGCTCTCCCTGGAGAACTGGCTGCGGGAGGAGAAGAGCGCATGGGAGGCGGCAATGGCAGCGGAAAAGGGGGCTTCGGTTAAGGTGGTAACAGCAGGGGGTGAGAAGGAGCTGCTTTTGGGGGTGTGTTGTAGGGGAGCTGACTGGATTTGCTGATGAATTTGATGTGGAGTGCGAGAGAAGCAGCTAGTGTTTGGCGTGAGCAAACTGGGTGATCAGTGGGGAAGTTCCCAGAACTGTCAGTAACAGAGGTCCGATTCCTCAGTAACCATTGTATCTTCCAGCTCCCAGACTCCTTAGCTATGTCCGGGGCTTCCTTCCGAAGATTTACCACTGTCGTTATTTCCGAAGTGTAACAATCTAGACATTGACTCAAGACCAGCTGTGATTAAGATAAATAATATTCACTACCACATGGCAGACTTTGTCACGCTCTTTTTAATAGAATGACTCTGACCCCTTGAACAGTCGTGCGGACTGGATGGTACTCTCTCCGTTTGGGCTCACAGAAGTTAAGTCGCTCAGTCTCACAGTTGCTCTGGTGGTGTGTGCGAGGCCCGGTGTGACACCCTGTGGCCCTTCAGTGCCACGACCGCCGTTTTGGTAGGCCATTCTAAAACTGTGCTAGACCTGAGGCCCCCGCCACCACTTCCACTAATGTTCTGAGACACAGCCTCCCATCTGTGGAGTATGAGGCCTGTTTTCCCTGCTGTTACTCAGGTGTTTGACATGTTCGGGACCATATTTCTGTTCTTAACAGGAAGCATTTGCTGCCTTCCTCTTTGTGCCTTTCATCTTTATTCATCTTGCTGAGCCTCTTCAGTGTGGGCCCTCCTCATGTAAACTACTTTATCAGGGCAAAGAAAGACCACAGGCCTTGGCTGGCCCACTGCCTCTGCCCTCTGCCTCTGCCCTCTGCCCGAAGTTACCAGCAAGAGTGGGTTTGTATGAAACTGTCCTACAAATGACTGATTTATCAGGATGACTCCCCCTCCCCTAAATTCCCTTTCTCCCTGGGCTGTCAGCTGCCTGGACTCATCAGACTCAGGAAAATAAGGAGGAGAATTGTGTACTGATGTAAGAAAATTGTCTAACAAAAAGCTTGCTTTTAAAAAAGAGTTCCTGAAATGAAAACAAACAGGTTTTAGAACACTGTTTCCTTGGTATGTGTTCCGTGTGCTTTTTGACTCTCTCGTGTGATCACTGGGGTCTGGGAGACCCTGACGGCCAACAGGCTGGCCTCTCCACCCAGTGGTGGTGGGGGTAAGGGTGGATTTCTAGTATAAACCTCATTTCCAGCAAACATTTGTCTTCCTCTCCTAAGTTTGATGCAAATTTAAAAAGCACATGTTACTCCTGGCCCCCTTAGGCAGAGCAGGCAGGAACGATTTAATCTATTCTTGATAAAGATTCAGTACAACAAATGGGAATCCTGACCTGTTGTTACACAGGGCTCCTGTGGTCAGAAAGCCTCCCCCCACCCCCATCCAGGCCTTCCCAGATTGCAGACTCTGCAGTATTCTGTCTGGGGTGTCAGTTGGCTGGTGTGGGTGGGTGTTTTTCTAGCTGGCTTTTCCTTGAGCACTTACCCCCATCTCCCACCCCCACCCTTATTAGTTTAGTGATTCTAATCTGCATGAGCTAGGAAACCAGAGAGCCAGAATTATGTGAACAGAGATAACTGTCTTTGAAAGAAGGGCCTTTGAAGAAAGCGTGTGAGTTTTAGTGCTGGGCTCCTGTACCCACGTGGCCTGCCTGGAGCTTGTGTGGATCATATCCTGACTCTCAGGGGTGATCTCTGATAGTTGAGACGGTCCTGGATAAGGCATAGGTGTGTGTTTTAGTTATCTATGACTAGTGACAAACAGCCCCAAAAGTGGTGGCTTAAAAACAATATTTATTTTGCTCACAAATTTGTAATTTGGCCAGGCTTGGCAGTGAAGGTTTCTCTCTGCTCCACACAGTGTCAGCTGGGGAGGCTGGACTGGGGGAAGGAGGATCGGCTTCCCAGGTGGCTCACTCGCATGGCTGGCAAGGAGATGCTTGTCGTTAGATGGGAACTCAGCTGGGGCTGGGGGCTGGGGGCCTCAGTTCTTCCCCAGGTGGCCTGGCTTCCTTCAGCGTGGTGACTGGGTTCCAAGGCAAGCGGCCCTGGAGAAAGAGCCAAGTGGAGACTGTATTGCCTTTTAGGACCTAGTCTCAGCAGTAAAACAATGTCACTTGCCTCATGCTCTGTTAGTCAAGGAGGTCACAAAAGCCCTCCCAGGTTCAAGGAGAAGGGCAGGGATTCCACTTCTCACTGAGGGAACAGCGGATTCTTAGAAGAGTGTGTGGGATATGAAATACCATGGCACTATTTTATTACTTCTCATGCTTTCGTTTGTGGGTGGGGATAGTTCTTTCTCATTTTATTTTTTACTAATTATGCAGTTTGAGCAAATAAGGACCTTTCCCCCATCCTTGATTTCATTTTTGCATTCTGTGCATGCAAAACACTAACTTGGCTCCAGAAATCAGAGCTACTCAGTTATGATAGCCTTCTTCACCTTTGGACCCTTGACCTCTCCAAAGTGCTTCCTGGAAGCCATTTTTAGAAAGTTGCCCTCCGTAAATGCACGCATATAGTTGAAATAGTAAAATGGGTAATCTTCTCACATTTCTTCCTGCAGCCAAACAGCAATATTAGGAAATCCATGCACATTTATTCTTTAAGCTCTTTAATGTTTAATGGCATTCATTGGAAGTGAGTTCTTTCTAGCAGCCTGTTGAGTCCAGATTTTGTTCATAAAGTTGCTTTGATGCATTCTCAATGTTTCTGCTGCTGTTGGATTTTTTTTTGTTCCCAGTAAGTCTGTGGAGAGAAGCCTGAATTAGAAAAAGGAACCGTTGAAAAAACAACCTGCTTGTCAGTTATTTCAGAAACTTGTTTCCACATCATATGCCTTTGGCTTGGACATAAATTGTGAAATAGTCTTTGTTTCTTGCCTTTATTTTTTGTTAAACCTGTTTCCTGTGAATAATTAGGATTATAAAGAAAGGTTAAAAATGGGCAGACTCTCCCACTTGCGAAGGGAAAGAGTAACCTATTCTCCCCGGTAGCCCACAAATCTAAGGAAGACATGCGGAGCCCTGTGTGGGCAGCAACCAGGGCCTGCCTGAATTTTCTAGGGGAGGAGAGCATTGTCCTTGGCTGAGTGTTTGCTGAGACATCTACATAGATAATCTGATGTGACTTAAAGACAATAACC
Organism: Micronycteris hirsuta; assembly: GCA_004026765.1. Taxonomy (NCBI): domain Eukaryota; kingdom Metazoa; phylum Chordata; class Mammalia; order Chiroptera; family Phyllostomidae; genus Micronycteris; species Micronycteris hirsuta. Next base: position 94,547 of record PVJI01001581.1, on the reverse strand, counting down.
CCAGAAAAGCTGGGCCAGATCCCCTTGGGGGATCAGACAGAAGAGTAATTCCATATAACAGGTTCAGTTTGTAGCCTGACTGAGTGTTCACTGATCACAGACTTCTCCTCCTCCGTCCAGGGCCCAGTGGTAGAAATGTCTTGGTTCATATCAAAAGACATTACAGCACAAGCAAAGCATAGACAGAATGCCCTCCAGCCATTAAGAGGGAGCAAGGTGGAGCAGTGTCTTCTGAAATGGAATGATCAACATGTATTATTTTTTTAAACTGCCACCAGAAGGGGACCAGGACACAGTCAGGTCTGCCGCAGCATGGTCTGGAAGGTGTGGGTTCTTGACTTTGTGAAGGAAAGCTACCATGACATGAGTCCCCGTGATTCTGAGAGCACATGTATTAAAGCTGGGGACAGGGAACAAAGGAAAGGCTTCAGATCACAGTAACAGAAGTGAGCCACACTGGGCGGGCTGTGTGTACTCAGGAAAGAAAGTTACAGAACCAAAAGGCCCCTTGGAGACAGGTTTGGGGGTTAGCTCGCGATGAGCTGCCGCCGCCCACTGCTTTCCTGGTTGCAAGGAGAAGCAATGCAAAGATGATACACCTGAGGAAACGGGGTGGGGGGTGGATGGGGTGCTCAAGAGAGAGAGTACGTATTGGGTCTTTGTCTTAAGGGTTTCTATATGTTTTTTTTTTTTTTTTAAGATTTTATTTATTTATTAGAGAGGAGAAGGGAGGGAGAAAGAGCAATGTATGGTTGCCTCTCACATGGCCCTCACTGGGGACCTGGCCTGCAACCCAGGCATGTGCCCCGACTGGGAATCGAACTGGGACCCTCTGGTTCCCAGCCCGCGCTCAATCCACTGAGCTACACCAGCCGGGCTCTATATGTTTTCTGAAAGCAGGAGTTTTAGGGGAGCTCTCAGAGGAGGGTCTCAACAGAATATTCAACACCTTTCCAAGTGTGTTCTTTAATACACCGATGTGTCACAGTGAGCTTATAGGGGAGTTTGGGATCATTCTTTGGCCAGCTCCACTGCTGCGCTTTTATCTTGGATTTGTCTGGCTCTAATTGGGTTTTTGTTATTTATTCCAACTAACTTTATCTGTTCTGGGATCTGGCTGGCGCTGATGACACCAACAGGGTCTCGGTGCTCTCTGCCCTTGATGAGGGTGATGTAACCTGCTCGCTCTCTGGCTGCAGAGAAGAGGTGTAAATCATCTGCTCCTAAGTGTCCTTGCTTAGGGAAGATAAGATCTTGCAATTTATTAGCATGCTGTTAATTGCTTGGCCTTGTTTAACTATTTGTCTCAGTTTCCCTCATTCCACTTGTTAAGGAATTTTCCTAGGTCCTTACTCTGCTGCCTTAAAACCAGAGTTTAATTTTTTTAAATGAGACTCACCAACATTTATAAGGGAGACCTTTTAAAACACCCAAATTTGAATGATTCCTAGAACATAAAATATCTCCCCTTCCATGTAGACCAAAATGCAGGCGAACCCGCAGGTCCCCAAAGAGAAAGACGGCACAAGCTCTGAGAAGACTAGTGGAGAGGTGAATGCCAGGCCATCCTCCAGGCCCTGCGCAAGCCCAGTGACCAGTTCCCCTGGGTCAGGCCCTCAGAACTCCAGGCTTTGGAAACATTGCCTAAGCACATGCCGTAGACCTTTGGGGTGCTCACAAGCCATCGCATCCCCAGATGTCAAGTCCATGAGCACCAAGCCCCCTGTGTGCTGTGCCTCTGGCCTAGGCACAAAGGTGTGTCACGGGCACAGTCACAGCCGCACACAAGAGACAGCACTGGCATGAGCGCACGTGTATGGAACATGGAGATGGTGAGGGTGTCTGGTGTGTTACCGCTACCGGCAGCCCAAGGGCAGGACAAATGCATTATATAAACCACGGAAGTGAAGGGGGCAGCAATTCACAGGTGTCTGCATTTCTAGTTCTTTTGGTCTTTGCTATTCAAGGCTAATTGTTTCTATAAAGTTATAGTCTAATTAGAGACCTCGGCACAGGGAAATGTCTGTCACGCCGTGAGCCAGTCACACCCCTCCCTCCCCTCCCACCCACAGGGCCGAGCAGGTGGAGAGTCGGGAGAAGGAGGCAGTGAGTCAGGCTCTGCTAGTAGCCGAGGGGCCTCGGACAAGGCACTGAACGGTCCCCAGTCTGTTTTCTCGTCCCCAAAATAGACACAAAAGTTGTCTTGCTAGGCATGAAAGAGGGAACCTGAGAAGGAGTCTTATCCTGGTGGGGAGTTAGTAGACGGCAACAGTGACAACAACAATGGCCAGTAGCCATTGCCACACTAACCTAACCTCACTACTGTCACACTGTCACACTCATACACTGTCATGGGTGTCACTGCTGCTTCTCCCTTCCTCTTCACCTGCACTGGGCCAGAGTCCATAGTATAATTAGCCTTGGAAACTGGGGACTAACACAGGCTTGCTCTTCTCCTACCTTGCCCGCTGGCCGTGGCGGATGTTTAGATGGATTGCATCATGTGGAGACGAGACCCAGGTGAGAAGAGCTACAGGAGCTTCACAGATTGCCTGAGAGCGGCTCTCTCTAATCCGGGCCTGGGGATCCCAACCTTACCTGTTCATTACGTCAGTGAGAGGGATTCTAAAAAGCTTGACCCCCACTTCAGTTAGTGCATCTGGGTGTGGGACCCAGGCACCAGTGTTTGTAAGCATTCCTCTGCCCCTCGCCTAAGAGAATCGTGAACCGTAGCGTGAGGCTGAGTGTGAGAGGCCGGGGCATTGAGAGCCGTCGGGTTGCCCGGTGAGGACCAGCCTGACACCCCCTCTTCCGGGGGCCTTCGTGGGAAGAACGTTAGGCAAGTCGGTATTACATAGTGCCAAGCTAATTTGGGGAGCAGGGCAATTTGGGCAAGCTAATTGTATGAAATAGTAGCTGACTCACAGGAAGACTGGTAAAAAAAAATAGGTGAAGAGCTTTTATCTACGATGGTGGCTTTTCTTTCATTTTCTCTTTGCTGACATAATGTGGGACTTAAAATTTATAGGGAAGAAACACGACTCACGTGGTTGCTGATCTTTATAGGGAGGGATCTCCAGTGACTATAAAAATAAGCACCTGTCTGGTTCTCCAGTTGCTTTCTAGCTAATTTTGGTCCCTTTTCTTTTGCCAGTTGCCAGAGGCTCCACCCTCTGAGGAGGAAGAACAGGAAGCCTGGGTGAACGCCTTGCTTGGAAGAATGTTTTGGGACTTCTTAGGAGAGAAGTACTGGTCTGATCTGGTGTCTAAGAAAATCCAAATGAAACTCAGCAAAATCAAGGTATTGTTTTTCACCCAAGAGGCTTCCAGTTCTTCACGTTTCTTAATTTCTGGAAGTTTTGTACCATTATATTCTCAATGAAAAATAACTCAGTTCAAAACATAGAACATATGAGAGTCGTAAGTTCTTGTCAAACAGCATGGCTGGGCTGTGGCCTTGACCATGTGACTAGCTGCATCTGAGGACTTAGTGACTGTTTCTGTTCCCCTGTTTCCCTGTGTTGCTCTCATTGTTATCCATTCTAGGTAACCATCCAGAATTTGGGCTGGGAAAATGTGAGCTTTTACAGCTCCCACTTGTCGTATAGACTTCTGTTATCTCTAAGTTAGTGTTTCCGGAGCCCAGCCGGCCTCCCGGTCTGAGCTGCACAGTGTACGCTGAGGAAAATGCCTGATTACTTAAGACCCCTTTCCCATGGCGTGCTCCCTGCCATGCTGGGAAAGTTAGCACTGCAGACTAAATATGTCTGGGTTTGACCTTTACTTCTGGCCAGATGGAATTTTATTTTGGGCTCTCCTTTTGCTGAAGAAATAGTCCTGCTTCTGACTTAGACCCACTTGGAAGGGAGTTTAAACTGCATAAGCATTCCTCATGGTTGCTGCCGAATGACTCATTTCGTACGACCTTTGGTAACCAAGAGGCCTTGCGTAGGTTATTTGGAAGTAAGTTTTTGACCCTGCAAAGCCCAGGCAAAGAAGAGCCACTTTGGCCCCCAAGTCTTCACTGAGAGATGGCACAGTCAGCAGCTTAAGTCAGTGGGTCTTTTGGGGCCATAGATACCTTTGAGAAGCAGAAGTGGATGGACCCTTTCCCTAGAAAAAAGCACAGAAGCTTGCCCCTGACTTCAGAGAGTTGAAGGACTCCATGTTAGGAGGCTGTTCACTAAGTAAAACTGCAGTGGAAAAAAAACATGGACATGGAAGAGCTTTGATTTGACTTTTGGGTAATGAACCTGCTCTGTCTTCCTTCCTGAGCCCCTGATGAAGAGGAGAGGCTGCCTCCTAAGCTGGAAGAGAGTATTTCAAGGCAGCATTCGGGGCAGGGATGTGGGTGACCTTTGTTGACAGGGGTCAGTCTGTGTCCTTCAGATGGGTTGAGGGTTGGACCCTCCCCACTAGCCAGGTCTGTGGGGGGAGCAGGAAGCGGCAGTGACCCTTCCATGTTTAGAGACGAGAGGCCCTCATTCAACCTGGAGCTCACTCAACCTTCTTGGTTTTGGGGGGATAGTGGAGGGTTTGAGTTCCTGGGTCAAGACGCATGGCCGGGGCTGGCACTTATCCTTCCCCAGAGACTGTCACGAGCCCTTCCCTGAGCAGGAGGGCGGCAGGTCCTGGCAGTGTGTGGCAGGAAGCAGGGCATGCCTGAACTCCAGACAGGACGCAGCTCTCCAGGCGCCACACCTTCCCACACAAACGGAGAGGGCGGCGTCCCGCCTTCTCTCTGGAGTCAGAAGTCCACGGGGCCTCTGGCCCCTCAGTGGAGAACGCTGGGTTCCCCATCGCAGAGGAAGTGGAAGGGAAAGTCTTTTATTTCCATCTTCTCCCTTTGCTCGTCCTGTGGGCTTTTGAAGTTCACAAACTGAAACTCCCTTTCATTTTTTGAGGCCAGAAGTGCAGGCAGGTTAGGCAGGGAAAAGGTGCCTAGATCCAGCGGCACCAGCCATTCAGGGGCTGCACAGCACTCACTCCGTTGCTGGCCTCAGTGCCTCCACCCTGACCTCAGCTGCTACCCATGAAGTGCCCTGCAGACCAAAGGGGACCCTAGCAGTGGGGTAACAGAAAGGCACCAACTTCCGAACCTGTCACCACCCCATCAAAGGAACTCTTTTATTAGCGATATTCAGATATCACTGAAAGAGCTATTCCTTAATATAGTGAGTGTGAGTTAATGGCCAGTCAAGAGCCAGAATGGCTGGAGGAGCCTGAGCTGTCCCCTGTGACAAAGATCTCCCATCTCCTGCAGTCCCTTGAAGGCCTGACATTCAGAGAACTCTTCGCTGGCCTTGCCCTGCAGTCTCAGCTGGTCACCCTTGCACATGATAATGACTCGTTTTGAAAGAGCAGCCCAGTGTGTATATGGTGGGTGCTGAGTTTCTGCCCCAACAGCAAGCACACTCTTGGCCCTGGCCGGCTACTCTAACACCAGCGAGGGGCTCTCAGCTGTTAGGGACTCTGTGCCGCGTCAGCAGATGCTGCTGTTACTGCATACAGCAGCTCACATGCCACCCGCCCACCCGGGAATGAGCCTTGCACCCGAACGTCCAGTCCCCGCTGGGTTTACTCAGGAAGACAAAGAACACACCCTGAGTTCCTCTCACACTGTGGTGCCCTGTGGCTGGCTGAGAGAGGTCCTGGCTGAAAGGAGCAGGAACAGTGACCTTGCCTTGCCTTCCCTCCTGGGTACAAAGGAAGCTGCTCCAGGGCCTGATCCTGAGAGTTTTGATTCAGATCAGAGATCTGAACGAGGAGGGGGTTGGGGGTGAGTGAGAGATGTTCTAGAATCTCAGAGTTGGGTACTCCTGTGAGTAAGTAGGTAACCAGACCCTGCTGATGATCCCCCTCCCCATTCTACTTACTGGTAATGAGAGCCCACTGCACCCCGCGGAGTCTTTCTCAGTCCCCTCCTTCATCCTGGGTCCTTGGGGACTGCAGGGTGTGGGGTGGAGTGGGAGTTTGGACAAGGCCACAAGGAGGGACAGCATGTTTCTGTCTCTGCATTTGTTCCCCTGGCTCAGTCTTGGACCTCTGTTTCCATAGAAACCCAGCATGCTCCTGACACACTAGGTATTAGAATGACAATAGATAAAAAAGGATGGTTGGGGGGAGGGTGACGAGGGTGCAAGGTTTTGGCTACATTCTTGGCCAAGTAGCATTCTGTAGGCGGATCGGGAGGCCAAAGACCGCATAACGTTGATGCTTTTGGAAAAAGCTTTTCCAAACACAGCAACCAGCAATTCAGAAATGTATGTTTGAATGCTGTCTCTAGTCACGTCTTGTCTATCACAGACGTCATGTTCTCTTTAAGTTAACCGCTCCTCCCCCTCGCAGAAGCTCAGAGATGACGTTCTCTGACTGGTGAATCCTGAAAGCATGTAAGTTTCTCTGCAGAGAGACAGCTGGAGGGGTCCAGTCTAAATAGGCATTAAATTCATGCCTGGCTAGATGCTACCTCATTTTGTGGGAAATGTATAACGTAACTTAAATTTTCTAAAAATCTATTTTAAATTTTACAAAATTATTCTTATGTTCACATGGAGAAATATTCATGAAAATTAGAAAATTCTGGGGGAAAAGAAGCAGGACTTGACAGATTTGAGAATGTATTATAAAGCTACAGTAATACGAGCAGTTTGGTACTGGCAGAAAGAAAACAGGTGCTCAACACAGTTTCCAGGGCAGCGGGAACCTGTAAAGGTGGCATTGTCAGGGAAAGGATTGGTGGTTCAGCAATAGGTTAAGATACCTGAAATTACTGGGGAAAAATTAAAGTGGATCCCCGATTTACATCTTACCCTAAAATTGGGAATGGACTCAAGTTTTGTTTTGTTTTTTTAAACACATACAAGTACAGTCCAGGTGGAGGAAACATAGATGAATTAATCTGTAGTCTCGAGGCAAAGTAGGAATTTCTAGGCATGATACCAGTACTTTTATGTAACTTCCTCTGTAGAGTAAATTCCTGCTGATAGCTATATTGGTGGAGTCCCCACTCAAAGGGAGGAACCTGAGAGGAGAGTTTTTAACAAAAGGAAACTTTATAAAAGTGTGAGCCTCTGTAGAGAAACCGGAAGGGATGATGTAACACCCCAGGGCTGGCAGCAGTGGGGAGCTGTACCTCTCCCCGAAGGGGCAGAAATACGGGCAGTTACTGGAGCTTGGGTAGCATGGCCACTTGGGGGAGGGTGCTGCGTGTCTGACAGGAGCTGTGGCCTTCAGTAGAGGGAGGGGACAAACGCGGGACAGCACTCTTCTCTGTACCTTACCCTCCCCTTTCCCTGCCTACCCGGCGTGGTTTGTGCGGGCCAGCCCCCGGGGTATAGGGAGGAACTCAGACCCGGGGCGCAAATGGGAATGTCAACACATGGTATGGGGACATGATTGTTTTTCAAGGATTTTAAAAAATGTGAGTTTGCCTGTCAGAAATGTTGTAGCGATTCCTTAACTGCCCAGTGGTAGTCTAAGAGCGGTCCATTTTCCCACACTGTGGCCGACACCGGGAATTACCACGTCACCCTGACCAACGTGGCTGGCTCCTTCTCCACAGTCAGGTCTCTGGCCTAACGCCACTCCTCAGAGAAGCCTTCGCTGGCCTCCTCAGCCAACATAGCCAACCCTGCCCACGCCCCAGACGCCCTCCGTCCCATTACCTGCCTCACTTTCTCTGTAGCACTAACCACTCTCTGAGTTATTTGTCTGCTTATTTATCTGTTTACGCCTCCAAGGCAAACCCCGTGAGCCAGGGCCCTCGCCTGCCTCCTCCACAGCTCTCTCTGTAGTGCAATGCCTAGTATGTGGTTTGTGCTCAGTACATTCGGGTTAAGTGAATGTGTCCCCAAAACCTTGCCCGTCATTCCTTCTGAGAGTATGTTGAATTCTAACATTTACCAGGTACTAACGTCTCATTCATTGTTTACTTCTTTTCTCCAGCTCCCCTACTTTATGAATGAGCTAACTCTGACGGAACTTGACATGGGGGTGGCTGTGCCAAAAATCCTTCAGGCCTTCAAGCCTTATGTTGATCACCAAGGTAACTCTTCATTGACTTTAGAGAGGAATGACCGCTTACATAAGTATGAAAATGTCTCCATTGCTGCAGATTGAATACCGAGGCTTCGTGTTTGGGGGGAGTTGGGGACTTTTTAAATCACGTATTTCATGTTGGTTGTTTTTGTTCTTAACAGTCACAGCCTGAAACTGATGGGGAATAGATCAGGACTGCCCCTCCTATTCCTTCTAGCCTCTCAGGTCCTTAAAAAGTCCTCCTTCCGCTGCAGATGCCCATATGCCAGTTGGGGCTTTTGTGTGATTTAGAAAACAGTCCCTGCCCTAGATGGCCACAGCCCTTGCCAGGGCGAGAGGCAGTGGGCTGGGCTGCAGCCTCGCTCACCCTGCACGGGGCTCGCAGGTGCATCTGCCCTGCCCTGGAGCCCTGAACTCTTTCCAGGAAATGCCTCTCCTCATGAGTATGCACATCTTTACCTTGCCCCAGCTTCTAGGTTGCGGATTCTTTGCTCTTCATGTTTTCCATCTTTATGTTCCTTACCACTCCTAGTAGGTGCCAAATGGGTCTTTGAAAAGGAAGGCATGTCATCAGGCAGTATTTTGAAAGTAAGCCTCTCTATTGGAGGAGGGTTCTAAGATTTGATTTTTAAGACATGCTACTGACACATTATTTACATCTACTCTTGTGGGTTGGGGAAGAAAGAGTCGATTAGAATGCATAGAGGGTTTAAATAAATGTAAAGATTGCTGTGCGCTTTGTGGCATGCAGCTTTCAAGGACCGTGATAGGAAATCCAGTACACAGAGGTCAGGTGAAAAGAAGAGCGGGCAGGTGGGCAAGAGTGGTCTGAGCTGGCAGGGGCTCATCTCCCCAGCATGGAAGCAGCCGACTCTTTCCTGTGCTGTCCCTTTTCGAGTGAACCTCTTTCTACCTACGCTGGATTCACATTATTCCTTGGAAGGCTCAGGAACAGGGCAGAGAAGAAGATAATGACAACTTTTTAAGAGAGTGATACTTGTTTTGAAGTAAACGTTTCAGAAAATGTAGACTCTGACATCTACTTGTGTCTCCGTATGGCTGTATCATATGGCTCTGAAACATATTTACTGAAATCCTTTTCTGTTTTTATAGATTTATTTGATAACAATACAAAGGGATTATTTTTCTAGTGCTATTTCTCTAGCAGTGTCAGCTGACAGCCCATATTTTCAAGTTTTGAGTATCCCATTGATTTCAGAGAAAGGTAGACCAGAGTATTATTTGCAAATGCAGAAGTCCATGTAGTGCTGCACGTTGAAATTGCCTATAACTACTAAATTGTGTCTACACTTTTTAAAAAAGATTTATTTATTTTTAGAGAGAGGGGAAGGGAGGGAGGAAGAGGGAGAAAAACATCAGTTTGTGGTTGCTTGTCATGCTCCCCCTGCTGGGGACCCGGCCTGCAACCCAGGCACATACCCTAATTGGGAATCGAACCAGTGACCCTTTGGTTTGCAGGCTGGCACTCAATCCACTGAGCCACACCAGCCAGGGCATATGTCTGCACTTTAATAAATCTGAGTGCCCCTGAGTTTGATTAGTTCCTGGTTTACTAAGAGTAAAACAAGAAAAGATTCTTAAAAATGGTTTAGCTAGAGTACTCTTAACTGCATGTGAAAGTTTAAAAGATGCATCATCTATGTGTTGAGTATGTAGCTAGGATCTTCACTTCATCGATGGCGTACAAGCGCTGCCTGCCTTCCTCTGCCTCTAGCAGGCTCCCAGTTGCCCTTTGCTCTTTGCCTCTTTAGAAATTGACTTGTATGTAACAAGCTGGTAAATGATCAGCTAATATAAACCCCCAGAGAGTCAGGCTTAAAGAAAGTAAATAATACGTGTACGTGCTCTGTTTTCTAATGCACCAGCAGTCTCTTATCTCAGGACCGAATTTGTTCTTTGTTGAATTAGTAGAAATTTCCAACGACAAGGGAGCAGTGCCACAGCTGTGTCTAAGAAGGGTCCCTGTGACTTGGAACTTTGCAGCCTCGCAGGGCAGCTTTGTCAGGCTCTGTGTGAAATTCACCAGCCGCCCTAAGTCTCCAGTCTCTTTGCTGTGCCTCTGAAGCAACACATTTCACTAGAGCAGCGGTTTTCAACCTTTTTCATCTCATGGCACCCATAACTAATTACCAAAATTCTGCGGCACACACACAAATATATATTTTTTGCTGATCTGACCATAAAAAAGTGTAATTCTGATTTGTATTCTTGTGTTGTCTTTTTTTTTTTTTTTTTACAATCTAAGGGAAAAAAGTCAGTGCTCCTGACTCAATAGTCAGGTATTGCATGTTTTAAAAATTCTTATAGCACACCGGTTGAAATGTTGCACTAGACAGATCAAAGCTTTGCTGGTTTTTAATCCATTGGAGACTTAATTAACTCCTTTCAGGGCAGGTTTTAGAGATCTGGCTGCTTATGTAACAAGAGAGGAAAGGAATGATAAAGACATAAAGCCTCTGGGTTTTCAAAGTTTGATCAAATTAGGTTTTTCCAAGTCTGCAAAGGATACAAGTAATGGTAAAACAGAAATGGACATGGAGGAAATACATGTTGGATTCCATTGCTCTAGAAAACTCTCCTTTTAGGGAAGTTAAAATCAGGGGCGACTTGCTAAAACTGACTCTGAAAAGCATAGTTTATTTTTTAGGACAAGGCAACCCAGGGTGAAGAGGCTTCAACAGCTCTCAGGAGAGGCATCTCCCATGGGATCCCACGCACATACTTTTTTTTTTTTTTTTAAATGTTTGCTCCCTTGTGCTTGTTTGTTGGAGGCACATGGCTCAGGAGGGGTATTCGGTCCACCCTCCAGATGATCTTCTTGAGGCGACAGTGGTGGTTTTGAGTGCGAGCTCTGGGGCTGGACTTCTGGCTTCACAGTCAGCCCATCCCACAGCTTAAAGCTGGCAGATTTTACCAGAATAAATGGAAAGAAAAATGCCATTGTCGGCTTTCATGGCTTGTAAAGGAGTAAAGTCCATAGTTCCTCTGAATAAAATCACACATTGGCCATGTTGACTTGTCCGAGTTTTGGGACACACGGCCAAATTCTAGTGTAGTTAATAAGGTGAAATAACCACCTTCCCCGGGGCATCCTCACATCCCACCAATGGCATCTAGCTGTGACCTGGCTTGGCACTGTCCTGCCTTATCTCTGACCCCTCCCCACTCCACATCATACATCTCTAACCAAGAACTGTGTGGGGGTCGCCGCCCTTCCCTCAGGCCACACAGTGGGGTTCAGAGCCCTGTCTCCGAAACCCCCTCCAAACTGGCCTCCCCTTCCCTCCCTTCATCGCCCCCTGAGCTGCTGTGTCCAGGGCCAGGCCTCTGGGGTCCACCAGGCCACCCCCTCTCAGCCACGTTCCTTCCCACTGTTTTATTAACTCTGTCTGGGTAGGTTATGTTTGCTCCTTCATTTATTCAGCCAGTATTCATTGTTGGGAAAGCTGGAATGTTTACATAAAGAGCAAAATACTACTCATCATTCCACCATTTGGAGACAGCCAGGGTTACCTTTTTGGTACAGTTGGTATATTTTTGGTACATGCTAATATTCTTTCTCTTGTGGTTAAAAATTAATTTAGAGTCAAACACTTAAAGAATTGGGCAGATTGACTACATAGACTTGAAAGGGCAGTCAGAGGCAACCCAGCCAGACCCTGCTGTGTTTTAGATGTGGCAGCCAAAGCCCAGAGTGGACGTGACTCACCAAAGGTCACCCAGCAGCTTGCCTTCTGTGCTGTCCCACAGCTGCCTCTCCAGAGGCTTTCTGTGCTCCGTAGCCAGGTGGCCAACGTTTGGGTCCTTCCCTGTCCCCATCCAGGGTGAGGCCTCGGTGACGAACAACTCGGCTTCAGTTTCCTTGTTCGTAAAGCGCTGTGTCAGTAGTGTCTGCCTCGTTCAGTTGTGGTGGAGGTAACTGTCACATGTAAAGTGCTCACACTGGACATGTGGCACACAGACAGCCATCAGTGTCTGCTGCTGCTGCTGCTGCTGCTACAAAGCTTTGTTGTTGGTAAAAAAGCCTCCCCATGGGGCTCAGTGGGGAACCTCTTCTGTCAGCCAGGTTTTCGTGTTCCGTGCCCGGGACCAGTGTCAGAATGATTCGAGGATGTAGACTGTGGCTCCTCAGGTTGAGATGAATTCATTTAGTCTTCAGGACCTTTGCTGCACGCATTTAAGTCTGCAGGTAGTCACTGAGCGTCTACCATGGACAGTGCTGTGCTAGTTTGCCCTGTTTCAGGATGCCCAAATAACAACCCACGTTCCGTCCGAAGGTGTCATGTTCTGTGGAAAGACGAACCACGACCAACGGGAATAGGAACCTTGTCTGTCTTCAGAGAGGCCCTTGGTCGTGACTGGTGGTGTCCACCATCCACCCCTCGTCTTCCAGACCTTGACCGATAGTGCCTTTGCCTCTGTCCAGTCCTGGGCCTGCAGTTACTTTGCCTGCTGATTGTTTCAGAAACTGGAACCAGAGTCGGGCTGCATGACCTGCCCATTCCTCCTGCCACACCCTTGTCAACAGTAGGTGTTAGGAGAACGTCCATCCAGGGCTGAGCACAGTGACAGGGCCAGACCATGGGGCTCGGCGCTGATAGGAACGGCATGCACACTCTGACTGGATCACATTTCACAAAGAAAAAAGACTTTTGTGGAGCTTCGCTGGGGTGGGAGCGAAGAGGTTGATTTGCGACTATGTCCACCTTCAAAGGCAGCACTCTTTCTGAGAATATTTGCAGGTAGACAAAGGTAGAAATGGCATCTATCCTAAAAGATACAGCCAAGTACAAGGAATTCCAGTTTTCTGTGGTACTTGAGTAATATGATACCAGTCTGTTTGCCAAGAAACAGAACAGTCGCTGGTGAGTTCTAAGGGCCGAATAATTCAAACATCTGCTCTTGGTAATATATTATTGATGCTCCATTTTAAGAAGGTTTGTTCCTTGTATGACAAATGTTGACTCTCAGAGTGAAAATCAGCCACTGACAGTTAGAGGTAGAGGAACTGGAGGAGCAGATAAAAGGGGGCCAAGCCCCGGTGAGCAAGGCTTTAGGTTCTCTCAACTCCTGAGCTGCCTGTGCCATGTTACATCCATTCCAATGAGACTGATGCCTCTTAGTTTTTTTAATAGTAAAGCCCTGGCTGGTGTGGCTCAGTGGATTGAGTGCTGGCCTGTAAGCCAAAAGGTCGCTGGTTCGATTCCCAGTCAAGGCACATGCCTGGGTTGTGGGCCAGGTCCCCAGGTTGGGGTGTGTGAGAGGCAACCGATTGATGTCTCTCTCGCACATTGGTGTTTCTCCTCATCTTTTTCTTCCTCTCTTCCCCTCTCTCTAAAAATAAATAAACAAAAACTTTTAAGCCCTGGCTGGTGTAGCCCAGTGGATTGAGCACAGGCCTATGAAATAAAGGGTTGCTGGTTTGATTCCCAGTCAGGGCACATGCCTGGGTTGCAGGCCAGGTCCCCAGTAGGGGGCGTGCAAGAGGCAACCACACATTGATGTTTCTTGCCCTCTCTTTCTCCTTCCCTTCCCCTCTCTAAAAATAAAATAAATAAATAAATAAAACTTTTAAAAAAGTAATGAAACAATGCAACTCCTGAGTGAAATTACGAGATGGTTACGGCCACCGTAGAACTATTCCTGAGGCCGTGGGGTCTGTCCAATTGACTACCAGGGAGAATTCCTGTTCTAGTTGTCTGTGGTGATACCCATCAAGGCTGTTTATTCTCTCTGGTAGCATTGTGGTCTAATCTGCACCTGGTGGCCCAGGCATCTTTATTCTTCTTCAAGCATAAACTTCCAGTGGGCAGGCATTCCTCTGCATATCTTGAGCTCTGGTACCTTGCATTAAGAACTCATTAAGCATTTGTGGGTAGAGTGAGCTGTAACCTTTGCCGCAGTCACCCTCTGAGTGGCGGTGATGGTGGTAACTGAGCTTTTCCTCATGAAGCTGAAGAGTGGAAAAACAGTCATCCGAGCTGCTCACAGGTTGTCACTGAAGCTTGTCATTGTCAGCCGTGTCTCCCCGTTGCAGAATAAAGTGCCGGTTTTATAGGGGCTTGTTGGTAATCAGGCACTGCCCTTCCCCACTGGACAGGTCCTCAACACGAGGGCCGCTTGTGTGAGGGAGACCTGTTACAGACTGAGTGTTCGTGTCCCTCCCACATTCATAGGTCGAAGCCCTAACCTGCCACGTGGTGGTGTTTGGGGGTAATTAATTAGGTTTAGATGAGGTCATGGAGGAGGGGTGCTCGCGATGGCATGAGCGCCCTTCATAAGAAGGGATCAGAGGGCTGGCTTGCTCTGTTTCTGCCTTGTGAGGACACAGTGAGAAGGTGGCCATCTGCAAGCCAGGTGGAGCGCCCTCACCAGGAACTGAATTGGCCGGCACCTTAATCTTAGACTTGCAGCCTCCAGAACTGTGAGGGCTAAATGTCTGTTGCTTAAGTCACCCAGTCTGGTATTTTGCTACAGCAGCCCCAAGTTAAGACAGCGCTCTGTTGTTCATGCCCTTTCCCGAGACCCTCTCAGAACTGCCTGTCTCACTCTTATTTAAAGGATTAAAAAATTGTCCTTCTCCTCCCCTTCTGGTTTTTGTCCTTGAGCACTACCCAGAGCAGATGGTTATGGAAAGCAGCATGTTAAATGAAGTGCCTCACAGTAAAATTTTAACGTTTGTTAAGAAACAACTCTGAACCCGCATTCACCTACAGGAGCAGCGTTCGGCTCGGTTAGCGCTAGGCCGCCACTCGAGGCACAGTGTGTGTCCCGTCTTCACGCCATGGCTGCGTTTATCCCCCGTGGGAAGGCAGCCTCTCTGGAAATGGTTAATTTCATCTGTCAGCCTTGCAAGGTGGCAGCCTGCTACCTCGCCCTTATGTAACCAGTTGGCCTCAGCTCCAGGTGGTTGTGCTCAGGGTTTTCAGGGTGCTTTCTGCCTGCTGTATCTTGTCACAGAAGCAAGTGTTTCTTGTACCTAATGCTAAAATTGTCTCTTTGCCTTCATCTGAATGTGAGCACGTCATATTAAAGTGATTTGTTGGAATATGTGCAGTTTATATCTGTTTTTAAATGTTCTCAAACCATCTTGACTTTCTCACGCTTTTACTGAGAACCAGGGTTGAGCAAGGCCCCGTGGGTGGGCCTCATGGCATATATACAGTGATGCAAAAAACAGGCCCTGTCCCCATGCAGAGACTCCGTCAGGTGTCCACCTCTCGTGCTCTCTCCAATCCAGACAGGGCTCTCTGGCTGCCACTGCAGCCTCTTTCTTCTGGGCCCCGCGGCCTCCTCTGGTCTGGCCCATCTGCCGAGGCAACAGCAGCAAGCTGGGCTGGGGCCGGGACTGTGGAAGTAAGGAGGGGGCTGGCGATGGCAGGGAAAGGGAAGAGCCCTGGCCCGAGTGTGCCAAGTGCTGGGCTGCACACGTCAGTGCGGTCTCCCTTGCGCAGATGAGGCCAGAGCACAGAGGTCAAACCTCCAGTGGAACTTAAGCCCCAGTCCGTGTGACTGGGCGCCATGTGCTCTTCCCTCCCCTTCCTGCCTCAGCTCCTGGAAGGCAGAGCACTGGGCCACGGTGTCACTGAGGGAATGTCCTAATGACTGGGCCATAGGCCAGAAGGCTCCTAAGCTTGTATCCATATCCCTGCATTTAAAAAAACAGACAGACAAAACCTTCCACCTCATAAGAAGGAAAGTTCTGGTGCCCCTAATATGATGACCTTCGAAGGCAATACACACCGTTAATACTCACTGGAAACCAGGCTAGAATTTTCAAAAGAAAGGATTATGCCCGCATACATACAGCAGCAGGTAATTTAAGTCTGTTGATTCTCAAGTTAAAGAAAGTTGGAGATTTAGAATAAATATTTTCTTTATTGATGTTCTTTTTATATTGAGTTTAAAATCTATTAATATCAAGCCTGTTGCCCTGATCCCTTTTCTACTGGAAGTGATTAATGACTAAATGTTTTTATGAAAGCAGATGTGCCCTTTATTTCCAGGAACGGTTCCTTTGAAGAGCAAGCTAATTAATGATTTCTAACTGCTTAATGTAAGCAAGGAATAAAGCAGTTTTGTGAGTTGCTACAAAGAAGACAATCACACTTGATCTGCATATTATTTAATTAAACCGGGTCATTCATGGAAAATAATTACCTTCAATTATGATAAAAAGAATTTGTTGAAAACAAATTGGAAATCATTCTGCCTTTAGTGAAGAATTATATACCATTAGTGCTTCTTGAGGTTAAGCAAAGCTTTTAGCTGAGATGGTGGCCAAATGGGGGATAGGTTATTTACTGTAATTGCTTGAAAATGCTGCTGTGTATGAACAACAGTTTTAGATTAATTTCCTGCTTCCTTTAAGTGTTATCATTTATTAACTTTTAAACACCCACATGAAGGACCATATTTTGATTGAAAGCATGAGGTAGCATGGCGCTGAGTCTGAAAAATCACAGCATATCCTTGTCCTACCTGCCGAGTCAGGGGATCCTGGTGTAGAAGGCCCTGCGGTGATTGATTGAGCCCTGTTTGCATTTTAGCTGGCTGCTGGCGGGCCATCCCAGTGAAATTCCACAAAGTTAAAAGCCTGTTAGATATGATCTCATTGACATTAGTATCTTTTCCAAGGAATAGGTTTTCTTTTTTTTAAGTTTTTATTTATTTTTAGAAAGGCAAAGGAAGGGAGAAAGAGAGGGAGAGAAACATCAATGTGTGGTTGCGGTCCCCCTGCTGGGGACCTAGCCCACAACTCAGGCATGTGCCCTGATTGGGAATCGAACTAGTGACCCTTTTGTTTGCAGGCCAGCGCTCAACCACACCAGTCAGGGCTCAAGGAATAGCTTTTTAAACTAAGGTACAAAGTGATTACCTGGCTTTATCTAGATAATCCTGGGGCTCAACCATTAATTCTTTTGTTTCCATTACTAGGCAATTTCCAGAAAGAAAAGGATTCTAAAAGTTTTTGTCACTGTCTTTATCATACCAAGCTAGATCTGAACTGTTTTCTGTTTCCCTTCCTTTCCACCCCCACAGTTTTAGATAATTTTAAGAAAGACAGTGGTTCTCATGTGTGTCTTTAAAGAACAGCCCAGCTTTGCAGTCAAGTCACTGCACTTCTCTTCTGCCTCGTAACTGGCTGGGAATCAGCAGACCTCATCCTGGCTTTGCCCTGGGTCCAGCCATCCTCTTACTAAATGTGAGAAGAACCCAGAGGAGGGGACCCTTCCAGCGCTACCCTGTGCACTGAGCTCATTTTAATAGGATATTGAAATGCCGGCAACTTGCCAGGTGCTTGACCCATTTCCATAAGCTTTTCTTTTCACAGTTTCCTCTTGCATGCCTTGGGAGTACAGGCGATACATATCTGTAGACGTTCAATGTGATACCTATTTAGCTACTTTCAAATATAAATTTTTATCCTGTAATTTATAGTCATGTTTTTCTGGGGGGAAAAAAAACCTTCTGTTTTTTTTCACCATTTCTCCAGGACTCTGGATCGATTTGGAAATGTCCTACAATGGGTCCTTTCTGATGACTCTTGAGACCAAAATGAATTTGACCAAACTAGGTAAAGAGCCTCTTGTTGAAGCCCTGAAGGTTGGAGAAATTGGCAAAGAAGGGTAAGGGGCTATATGAATTTACTAACCCAACCCTGGGGAACCATCCTCTCCCTCCAGCCTTTGAGAAGCAGGTTTGATGTGCGGTAGTCCCGGGTGCAGACTGAGCTTCCCTGTAAGTGCTTCTGGACCACTGAGGGTTTCGGGGAATGGTTCCCTGCTTTCATCCCCCGCAGACTGTGAGTCCCACCTCTGCTCAGCGCCTTTTGGCCTTAGTGCTGCTGGTGGGACACTAAGTATCAAGTTCCCAGAGAGCATCACTGACTCAGACCAGCAGGGCAGGCTTGTCTGCGCAATAAAATGCTCTCTGAAGAAAATCGTCACTCGGAAAGTACCTCCTTCAACTTACAGCCACAAACAGCCATACGTGGGTAAGATTGCGGTCTCTAGGGGGTCGCTCTGCTTTAATCACAAATATTTATGATCAGCGATTGACTTTATAGCCAAGAGGGTGCTCCTAAAGTGTTTTGAGATGCATTTTCCTTAAATAATACAGTATTGATTTGTTTAGTAAATGCCTCTCTTTGTAGAAGATCCCACATCTAATGCCCAAAGTTTGTCTGATTTAGTAGATATTCCAAATTTTGCGCTAATTAATGAAGTTTGATTTTTTTTCCCCCTTAAATGCCTAGACTGGATAAGCTGGAAACTTTACATTCCCACACACCTTTAAAATGACTGACTACAAATTTAAATTATATAATTGTTTTTACCAAAATAAAAATGCTGATTGGAGTCTGCTTCTCATACTTTAGCCCCTCTGCAGACTTAACAGTGTGATGACAAGAAAGTGCCCCAGGGAGCTAGCTACCTTCTCAGAGTCTAAATATAAGACACAGACTCTTACATTTTTGCTTAGTTATGATACTGACCTGATACTTCTATTTATATTGTGCTAAGAGCAGATGGGGGGAGCTGGGTCATACATTGCAGAATGTTCTTTTACTTAGATTATTCTGATTTATCCAGGTTACTTAATGAAATGTTGCTATTTGAATAATTGGAGAATTTCACCTGCTGTATGCAATCTAACCCGTATCTGTGCTATTTCCCTTTTATTTTTCTGTTTGTTAAAATGTGTTTGGATTCGGCAATCTGTGGATTGTATTTTCTGGTGAGTGGTATTTATCAACTCTCCATGTAGCATTTCGTGCCCTGTCAGTGCTGAGTCTTGTTTGGTCCTGCGTGGCGCCACTGCGGAGCTTGTCCTTTCGTCATGTTCCTGGACGTAAAGGCTCGGTTTGTAGACCTGAGCGGGCTGGGGTCAGGAGGATTTAAGAGGCTTTCCTGGCAGGGCAAGTCATACAGACTTCCTTGACTTGAACTGCTGGGGGACCTAGTCCTGTGGTCAGACTCAACCTCTGCCCCCACCCCCCACCCCGGCCCGTCACTGTCACCATCACCATACACACCTGAGCATTGTCAGTCCAGCCGAGGCAAAAGCTGCAGAACCAGCTGCTTGGAAAGTGAGGCATGTCAGGCAGGAGCGGTCTTGAACGTGAGACCTAACTAAATGGGAGCACGACAGAAGGCATCTGTCAGCAGCACTGGTACAAGGAGCCCTTTCTGGAAATAGCCTGCGCTGGCGCAGAGCTGCTGGGACGCCACTGGAAGGGGACGGGGCCCCTGAGATCCTTGCCGCTCAGGTGTTTCATGTGAACTGTTATTCATCTGGCTCTGTTGACATAAGTTCAAGTTTACAAACTCTTGCAGATCAGACAATAGACATGTTTCAGAGCAAACAGTCTTCTCTAGACTGTGGAAAAAACCCTCTGCTTTTAGAATATGATAGTATCCTATTTAATTTGTAATATATTTCTAAAGTACCACTTTTTCCCAGTAGAGTCTGGTATAAAATATTCTGCTCCTTCCTGTGAAGGTGTTGAATTATATGTTGACATGCAGTTGGCTGTCACTTAATTTTAAAAGCAGGGAAAACACAATCCTAAAGCACCTCACTTGGGAGAAAATGGCCTGAGCACGTGAGCCCTTCACACTTTTTTGCATAAGGATCCCTTTGGGAATCAGCGCTTGGGATCCTTCTCCCAGAAGTGCCCACACGTGTACCATTTGGCTTGCAGTTTCTGGGAACATCGAGAGCCTCTGACAGCCCCTCCATAGCTAAGAACCGAATCCCAGAAGTGATTCCAGAATCACTTCTTCACTTCCTCAGTCCCGAGCACGTGGAATCACCCCGAGGCTGCGTGTCGGAGGAGCGGCAGGGTCCATGTGCACTTCGCGTGCACTTAAGCACGTGATCTTCAGCACTGACGTTTTCCTTAATGTTGAAGCTCTCCAAAGAACAGAATGTCTGAAGAGCTGGCCAGCAGCAGCCCTCTTCCTCCAGGCCCTCCCGGTAGCCCGGGCTGCCAGTCCGGGGCCTCCCTTTCAGGCACGGGCTGCTTGCCCTGCTGTCCTGCTCTGGCAGGGTGCCTGCTTTGTCGCCATGCTTTCGTCAGCCCCCACCCCCGCCCCCCAGGTGCGCACACGGTCGTGCCCTTGGGGAGTCTGAGGAGATGCTGCTCAGCCTGTGAGAAGTCCTGCTTGCTGGTAGGAAGTTGGTTCACGTCTTCACATGATTACCCTGAGGGTGATGGCGAGACCCGAAATCTGTGTTGCTTTATTCTAGTGAAGTCCTTTTCCCTTTGAAATGTGTATACACTTTATATTTGCAGACATTTTTCCTTTAGTCGTTTTATTCCCCAAATAGTCTTCGCGTTGCATACATAGTTAACACACCTTCGAGGCAGTAAGGTACTCAGTAGAATTCAGGTGGCGGGCTGAGCAGGCTTAACTTCAGCAATTGCCTCACGAGGCCAAAGTGAGTCTGTCAAGGGCACGTTCTGTGTGTTGGCTGCTCCCTAAATGCAAAGTGGCCTTAGGATGGGGCATTTCCTGTAAGGCGTGTAGCCCGTCCGTGCCCTACCATTGCAGCCTGGGCTGGGTGTGCAAGTCCACGTGTGGAGGCCCCCCTGCCCTCCGTGTTGGGTCACTCGTCCACAGTGTACCTGAGCCGCTGCCACCACTCCCCCCTGAGGCCCCTGGTGTTTTGGGAGCCGAGTGCTTGCAGTCTGCACTGTGACTACGGCCAGCTCTGTGGGTGTACACACCTGTGTGTCTGTGGCAGATGTATGGAACAGATTTCTCTTAAAATGAATGCACTCTGTGAGTGTGGTCCCCACGAGGCAGTCACTCCCTGGCCTGTTTAACAATGCATCCTTCACTTACAGCGTTTTGGAGCTGCTTTTAAAGAGTTGCCTCTGGACTCTGTGACATTCTTTTAACTATCCCGAGTAACAAAATCGTCCAGCTTTGTAGATGGATTGGATCGTTGAGAAATTGCTTAGAAGTCGTTCAGAACCAATGTCGATGATGAGACCAAGAAATTAAATGTTTGGTTTGAGACAGAGTGTCAGTCATAAAATAATTCATTTTTTCCTGTGTGTCTGGCTCCAGACACATTTCCAAAAAGATTTTTAGCAAAGGCAGCAAAACTGCAGTAAGCCTTTAAAGGTGACTCTTCTGCAAGGATATCACACTCATCTGGAATTCTAAGGTGTGATTTTAAAAATTAGGCTTTATTAGTTCTCGCATGTTTTATATAAATAAGGATGTGTGCAGTGTGTCTTTCTCATGCTACATCATAAGGTTGAGATTATAAAATGCATGTTTAGTTATAAAACTGAATATCAGCCAAACAGTTACACATTTAATTAGTAACTATTGAGTGCCTCCTGCAAAGAGTAGAGGTAACGTTTGGTCAAAATCAGAATTTCACGTCATCTGATCTGCTTTAACTGTTATAGCATTGTCTAAATTATTAACTTCCAGCCACAAAATTTGTCCTGCTCTCTGCCCTGCAGAGGATCAGTTCGGAAACCTGAGAGCTCACTGCAGTGCTCAGCCTTTGGCATCTTCTGCCCTGGGTCTGGAGGCTGCCAGATGACAAATGCCCTTAGGGACAGCAGTGGGCAGTGGCTTACCAGGTTTCACTGTGGCTGTAGATCTTGAGGCAGCTTTTCATGCTGGTGGATGGGAAGCAGGACAAGATGCCAGCAGTAGGTGACAGCCAGGGAGCCCAGTCATTACTGGTAGAGAAGTAAGATATATTTCTGAGATGGTTGTGTTCTCCTTGGGATTTACATCCCTGACTGTCCTCCTCTCATGACCCGATTTAGGCTTGCTTGGAAACCATATTTTGCTAGGTACATGTCAAATAAAAGAAGTTCTAGTGAGGGCTGTCTCACCATGGAAAGCTCTGAAGTCGCTTTGTGACCAGCGAACACACATACGCATTTTCAGGACCAGCCGGGCCTATGATGGAAGAGGAAGAAAAAGTCAGGTGCTGCCGCTGTTTCCGTGGCCAGGGGCCGGAGGCTTTTGTGTCTGCAGGGGGAGTTTCCCTTTAACACTACCCTCAAGCCTGTTGGCTGAAGCAGTGGGCTCTCGTGTTTCAGAGCTGGTGTTGAGGAGGATCCGGGTGTTCTGCCAGGGAGGACACTCGTGGGGTCCTCTTACAGCCAGGCTCCTGTTTCAGGGGCGGAGATTTCAGTCCTGCCCACCCAGTGCTGGGGCCTCTGCATGAGTGCTCTGCCCTTAGGTGCCCTTGGCCTCTGTTGGCTAAGAAATGACTGCCCCAATAGGCTGCTTCTGGTGGCCCAAGGACAACATCAGAGGAAAACCCCAAAGGATTGCACCTACAGGGAGATAGGACCTAAGTGCTACTGCCTTGCCCTGTCCTGGTAATTTTGTCCTTGTCAAAAATACAAGGCCCAGACCTCTGCTTAGTGACCATTTTTAATAGTATTTAATCGTGTTCAGAGACTACTCTGTCTTCTGTTCATTTTGTCCCAGTCAAGTCTCTGAGGCTCAGTGTTGGGCCCTGCCCATCTGCAAAGCCATCGTACGGGCAGGGAGCTGCCTTCTGTGGGGCTGAAGCTCAGCCAAGAAGCCCCCCGTGTACTTGGTAGGAAAGTTGATCCCTCACTGCTCCTCGGTGATCCAGCAACCCCCATGCCTCTGGAAACGGACTCTCCAACCTGGAAAGATGAATGAGGGACATTGCTCTCCAATAAGGGTTTTTATTATTTTGAGGTTTTTCTTTAATGGTTTTTAAATTTGTACTTCTCTAGGACAGTTCCTGGGTTCTCATGTCAGTTGCTTCCTGTAGTCCCTTGAAATTTGTACCCTGTAGTCAGCTTTTTCTGTGACCTTCAGCTGGGCCAGGTGTGGGGTAAGATAATATGTAGTTTCACTAGGAAGGAGCGTTGAGTCTGAACTAAGTTGAAGCTAACAAAACCAAAGAGCATCTTATTTTTTGAACTCAGCCAGTCAGGAGACTTCCCTGAACATCCCTGTCATTGGTGAGGAGTGGTCACATCTCCAACATTAGCTGTCACCTCACCATTACAACCATCATTCATTCACCTTCCTACTTGGCTATTGCTGCACTGTTGGTGAACTCACTGCATTTTGTGTCAACTGCACCAGATCCCACCACCTGTCCTGACGCATGCGCTAAAGAGCTCTTCAGACCCAAGTCATGTTTTCCCAGGGGACTTGGCGCTGAAGTGTCTTCGGGTAACCAGTCCAATCCGAGGACTCTTGGACTGGACCTGTTCTTTGGGGGATGGGTTGGGAGAATGACGACTTGTGTGGCGGTGGTGGTGGTGGTGGCGGAGCATCTGTGTTCTCTTTCAAAGCAGAGCCTGGGTGATGATGGGTAGGCTGCGGTGGTGACTCTGTCCCATTCAGTTGCAGGCCCAGGGCATACTGTCTGGCTGACAGTGATGAGGAGTCCTCCAGTGCTGGCTCCTCCGAGGAAGACGATGCACCAGAGCCCAGCACGGGAGACAAACCCCTTCTTCCAGGGGCTGAAGGGTGAGTGGATCTAGCTTCTGGGGTCTCCGGCAGTCAGGGCAGCAAGTTGGGAGTGAGCCATTTTCCCTCCTTCCTCTGTGATCTTCCTTCCTCCTTCACACTGAGTGAATGGTTTTCTCATTAGTAACCCAAAGTCAGTGGTTTGTCTAAATTCCAGACCCCGAAGCAAAAAGACCCGTATAGCTTTCCTTACTTAAGAGGGTCCCCAACCAAAATGGCTTTCTTGAGCCCTCAGAGTAAACAGTAGTTGAATAGCATTCTTATCACAAGGAGCACAAATTAACACAACACCGCCCCCTGGTGCTCAGTGGAGAGCATTACCTGTCTTCGATTGGGTCGTGCTTCTGTTAAGCTGCTAGTTCCTACAAAGCTGAGACATGCAGGCGATTTCTTTGGTGAATTTTGAAACCGTGGATTACTTAGCTGATCTTTTTTGATCATGCACTTCATTTCCTGGGCTCTCTTTGCCTGGTACTTGGACCGTGGAATGATGAAAGTGCTTAAACAGTCTCTCTCTGCAGATCTTTTATTTAAAGATTGTAAAGCAGCCAGAAGCATCTGTAAGAAAATGTCAGTCTATTCACTTTTGAAATCTTACAGAGGATGAAAAGAGAACCCTGACGGTTGAGGAGCCACTTCTAAAGTTTGTGTGCATTATTTAAAATCTACCCATTTGACCTTCTCAGAGATGATTGCTTTTCCCTACACACATGTACATAGCATTCCTGACATCGAGAGCTGAGGAGGGTTTTAAAAAGCAGATATCCTCTCTTCTTAGGGCAGTCTTGTGGTAGATATTACCCAACACTAAAGCTTGCTTCCTTGGCCTGCTGGCATGTTAGCTTGATGTAGCATTTTCCTTTGGAAGTTCCTAAGCCCTTTGAAAAGTAGTTGCCATTCAGAGTTGGTACGACGCCACCTAGAGTGCAGTGAGTAAAAAATCGTCTTGTGCCCCTGTCAATGTGGTGTGGTGTCTTGGTGCCATGTAGAAACGGTGAGGTGTCCCCTGGAGGACACTGGATTTATATTCAGTACTTGAGTGTTGTAAACAGGAGATGCCTTCTCTCTTTGCCCTGGGAGAACTTTGACCCTCCATGGTCAAGGCTCAGCTCTGTGTGATGTTACTCCTTGTCTAGAGGGGTAGTTTTCAACTGCGGATTATTTTGCACCCCCAGGGGACATACAGCAATATCTGATGACATTCGTTATTGTCATGACTGGGGGGGGGATGTGCCAATGACAAGTAGCTATAGACCAGGGGTGCTGCTAAACATCTTACAATGCACAGGGCAGTCGCCCAGCAGAGACTTGCCTGGTCCAAAATGCCCCTGGTGCTGCGGCTGAGAAACTGCTGTAAATCAAGGTGAATGAAGAGCGACAAAGTGTTCGTTTGTGAAGGAGCAAGTTTATATTAATACCCATTTGTGTCCCTCATTTACAGGTATGTTGGAGGTCATCGAACAAGTAAGATTATGAGGTTTGTTGATAAAATCACCAAGTCAAAATATTTCCAAAAAGCAACGGAGACAGAGTTCATTAAAAAGAAGATTGAAGAAGTCTCCAACACACCCCTGCTGCTAACTGTGGAAGTACAAGAATGTAAAGGAACCTTGGCAGTCAACATTCCACCTCCCCCAACTGACCGAATATGGTACGGAGCGGGGCCCCCACGAACAGCTGCGATTTCCCTCGTTGCGTAACCATAAAGACCCCAGCCTGCTTGCCCTCGACATTATGGAAAGTACCTTCCCCTGGGCAGAAGCACTTTCAGACACTTTTCATGGAACCTTAATGTTAGTTGTAAATCCAGTTCTACTTTCTTCTGTGAATGGTTGATTCACTTTTAAAGATTCATCTTCACATGTTAGGAAGAGTTAAGGTCAATAGGTGATGCTGGCGGGACGAGCTGTTTCTATTCTTGATCTTCCTCTCTGGAGCCTGCTCTTGCCACCAGTAAGAACAGCTGCCATTTGCAGAGCTCTTATCGTCTGCCTGGCCTGGGTGTAACTGCTTCACCTGGTCATCCTCACAGTGTCCTGTGGAGATGGCAGCCGTTGTTGTCCCCCCTTTCCAGACAGGGATCACACATTCAGCAGAGTGCTAGGCGGTAGGGGAAGACTTCCCTGGGTCGGGCCTCGATGTTCGGGAGGCAGGAGCACGTGCACTTGGTAACTGTGGCAGGAGGTCTGTACGAGGAGCTGTGACTGAATGAACTTGTGGTTCTCAGGCCACCCGCATATCGCAGTTGCACGGGCACTAGTTAAAGATGTGCCCCACTCAGTGCCCGGGATTCAGGGGCTGGGGAACCACTCAGGATTGAGAGTCACTGAAATAAATTATTCATGTGTCCAGCAGAAGAAAATCACTATCTGAATCTCAATTTTAAGTGGTCATGGCAGGTCCCGTAGTGTGTACCTAAGTACATACAGGATTGCATAAAGGTGTACAGGACTGCGTAAACTACACTGCGTAAACTACACTCGTACGAAAAAGACAGCTCTGCTCCGTTGCAGAGTGGAACCAGCCTGCTAGCGGTACGCATCCTCAGTGCTCGGAAGGGACTGCAGAAATGATTCAAAGAGGATTTTTGAGTTGACTAATTATTTGCTGATGTTATTGGTGTTTCCCTGTCAAAACTAAAATACCGGGCCCTGGCTGGTGTGGCTCAGTGGATTGAGCGTGGGCTGCGAACCAAAGTGTCGCCAGTTCGATTCCCAGTCAGGGTATATGCCTGGGCTGTGGGCCGGGTCCCCACAGGGGCCACGTGAGATGCAGCCACACATTGATGTTTCTCCCCATCTCTTTCTCCCTCCATTCCCTTCTGTCTAAAAAATAAATGAATAAAATCTTAAAAAAAAAACAAAAAAACTTTAAAATACCATTTTAGATTTTTTTAAAGTAATATGTTCACTGGAAAAAAAAAAAGCCTGTAATCTTATCAACCAAAAATAACCAGTTAACCCGTGGATACAGACAGTGGTGTGGGGATTACCTGAGCATGGGGGGAAGGGTTGGGTATGGGGAACAAAAGGGGAAAAACTGGGTCAACTGTAATAGCATAAATAATAAAATACCTAGTTAACACCTTTATGTACAGTCTTCCAAATCTAATTTAAAATGTTTTTAAATACTATGAGTTGATAACATTTCTTTCCCTTCTGAGCTATATCAGTTATAAATGCTATTGCTCAGTGGGAGGTAAAATTGAAGGCCTCTAGGATAGTGCTACCTAGTGCGTGCTCAAATGCCGAACCATTTTTTAATGATCCACAAAGATAAGTGTAGATATTGAGGTTGTTAATAAGTGTTTATAGCAATTTGACATCTTTATTGTATTTTTTTTTTTTTAGATTTTATTTATTTTCAGAGAGAGGAGAAGGGAGGGAGAAAGAACAATGTATGGTTGCCTCTCACATGGCCCTCACTGGGGACCTGGCCTGCAACCCAGGCATGTGCCCCGACTGGGAATCGAACCGGGACCCTCTGGTTCCCAGCCTGCGCTCAATCCACTGAGCTACACCAGCTGGGCTTTATTGTATTTTTTAAAATATTGGTCCATGACAGATGGAAGGTTTTAGATAGTTTGATAGCACACGGTCTCGTCTGGATACTTTACCAAAGGTTCTGAGTGCTCCATCGAGAAGCCCTTCATAGTCAGAAGGGTGTGGAGTGTGGAGTGAAAAAGCAGGTTTTCATAGAATGCTCTCTGTTGACATGTGCATACTACATGGTGTGGGGGAAGCTGACCGCTTTTCTCTCAGTGGTCCCATCTTGGGAGTGAGATTCAGAGAGAGGCGCTGTCTTCCACTTTCTCCTTTATACACTTGTCTATCTTGGGTTTGGTAACATATACAAGGTCTGTCCAGAAAAAGTGCAACCATTGTTAAGGAGAATGGTTTGCATGACATTGATGTAACCGGGACGCCAAGGAGGGTGGACTGGAATGCGCATGTGTGAACAATGACGAGTTCACTGTACTACTGGTCAGTGGGGACGGTAGATGCTGTTGAGTGAGCATGTGGACTGTGTGACTGTCATATTCAAAATGACCGAGTGAGTGGAACAACGAATCTGCTTCAAATTTTGCATTAAGCTTGGACAGTCCTCTTCAGCAACTATTTGGATGATTCAGAAGGCCGCAGCTATGGGCAGCTGGTGATTGGCAGCCTCATCGTCACAGTGCACTGGCTTATGCATCACGTCTGGTGCAGAGTTTTTTCAAAACACCAAATCACTCAGGTGACTCAGCCCCCTTACAGCCCAGATTTGGCACCCTGTGACTCATGGCTTTCCCAAAACTAAAATCACCTTTGAAAGGGAAGAGATTTCAGACCCTCGCTGAGATTCAGGAAAATACGACAGGGCAGCTGATGGCGATTGGAACTGTGTAAGTTCCCAAGGTGCCTACTTTGAAGGAGACTGTACCTGTGTACAACGTTTCTTGTATCTTGTATCTTCTTCAGTAAATGTCTCTATTTTTCATATTAGATGGCTGGGTACCTTTTGGACAGACCTTGTATATACTACTTTTATAAAAATAGAAACCAAATACGTTGCCAGTTTAGGAAAACAAAGCCCAGGTTACTGATTTTTCCTTTGAGGTTTCCTGGCTTTCCTGGTTTGTCAGAACCTTTCTCAGACCATCACAGCACTCACTACACACCGCCCAGGGACACTCGGAGTTCACAGTTCATTCTTGCATGCTGCATTGTTTTTAGAGGGGATTATCAGAGTAAGAACATTTAAGTGGTGATAAAGGCCTGTGTAAATGAGAAATGTTTGTTGTTGGTACTTGTCTGCTTCCTTTCTTTGCTTCTAAATGTGGTTATTCCTTGTCTTTTTTTTTTTTTTTTTTTTTTTTTAAGGTATGGTTTCCGGAAGCCACCATATGTAGAGCTGAAAGCTCGGCCAAAACTTGGAGAGAGAGAGGTGACTTTAGTTCATGTGACAGACTGGATAGAGAAGAAACTGGAGCAGGAGTTTCAGGTAAACCTGCAGTGTCATCTAGTGTTTCATGCCGAGGCGGAAAGCTCCGGGTGGAGAACAGAGGCTCTGCTTCATATGGGTCAGGGTCCTCTGCTGAGCACCTCATCCCAGGAAAGTGCACATATGATAAAACAGGCGTAAGATTTTAGATACAGTTTCAAAAACTCAGCCACAGCACTCTGTTAAGTAGTCTTCAAAAAGGAACCGAAAAGGAGGGGTCAAAGAGCAAAATGACTATCTTGTACCAGTATGCCTGGTGAAGGTTAAGCTCTTTGACTTTGTGGGCCCTGGAGGTGGCTAGCTAATAGCGCCCACCAGTGGTCAGCGAAGTTGCTTCTGCCCTAGGCGATATCCACCTTGCTCAGCTTGTTCAGTTCTCGTGGAAACCCTTCTGTGTACAGCTGTCCCCAACCCTGGGAACCTAAAGATGTCCCAGGCCTGGCCCTGCCCTGTGGATCTAGGGTAGACTTGGAGTTTACTAAGCCAGAGCTTGTTCTCC
This sequence comes from Micronycteris hirsuta, assembly GCA_004026765.1. NCBI lineage: Eukaryota > Metazoa > Chordata > Mammalia > Chiroptera > Phyllostomidae > Micronycteris > Micronycteris hirsuta. The sequence continues at coordinate 65,495 of PVJI01001581.1, read as the reverse complement.
AACTCTGTCTTCTACATTTGGCCACCGAAAGTTAACAGCAATGTAGCTGAAGCCCTGGGATGAGCTATTCTTTTTTTTTTTTAAATCAAATTTTAATCAGATTATTTGAGGCACATTTGTATTCCAAGGTTTTATGGATTAGCAATTTATTTATTTTATACTGAATTTCACCTTTAGAAGAGACCCTTATATTTTTGCAGTGGTATGTTTTCAGTTACCGCCTTTAAAACTATATTTTTATTTAAAAGCTGTAAGTATAACTGAAAAGCAATTTCTGGAAAACTTTATATCACCAAACAAAAAAGTGTTTTTTTTGTGTGGTGTTTTTTTTTTTTTTTTTTTTTTTTTTTTTTTTTTTTTTTTTTTTTTTTTTTCAGTTAAAAAACTTTTCTTGCCCTGGCTGGTGTAGCTCAGTGGCTTGAGTGCTGGCCTGCCAATCAAAGGGTCACTGGTTCGATTCCTAGTCAGGGCACATGCCTGGGTTGCAGGCCAGGTCCCCAGTAGGGGACATGAGAGGCAACCACACATTGATGTTTCTCTCCCTCTTTCTCCCTTCCTCTCTAAAAATAAATAAAATCTTTTAAAAAAAAACCCTTTCTTATCTTTCTAGATTCTACATTAGGAATTTGAGTGGATCGTCTCTTTTAGGGGAGGTTAGGGTACAAGGAGCAAAAGGACAAGGGGGCAGATTCGTGCCTGGTATTTTTTTTTTAAGATTTTTTTTTTTAATTTATTTTAGAGGGGAAGGGAAGGAGACAGAGAGGGACAGAAACAGCAATGTATGGTTGCCTCTCACATGGCCCCCACTGGGGACCCGGCCCGCAACCCAGGCATGTGCCCCGACTGGGAACCGAACCGGGACCCTCTGGTTCCCAGCCCGCACCCAATCCACCGAGCCACACCAGCCAGGGCCCGTGCCTGGTATTTTTGAGGCAAATTGGGAAGTTGAAGGTGAACTGCTGCATTCTCCCATAGCCACCTGTGTTTGGTTTCATTTATGCTTTTGGAAGAGAGCATTACTGAAGATTGAATGCATTGGCAAAATTCACTAATATAAAACTAGTTTATAAACAGGCAAAGCACCTTTACTGTCAATCAGTGATTATCCTTTGGGTATTCACTGTAGTAGGATCTTTTGGTCTGGTTCTGGTTTAAAGAGAATTGTACATTTTATTGCTAGATTTAAATGGGTAAATCCCATGGACTATGACTTTTGGATATAGTAATTTAGAAATATTATGAGCAGCTTAAACCAATTCTTTTAAAATAACATTGAGTCCATTTGTCAATTTATGAATAATTTTATTATGTGCACATGAAATGAAAGATTGCTTTTGCCTTCAGGGCTGTCTTTTTGGGGTTTTGTATTCACGCACTGATGTGACTGCTTCTTTCTAAAATGGTAGAATTAACTTGGTACGGGTAGGATGTTGTTTCACCTGTTTTAAAAATTTGTCTAAAGCCTAAATTATCAGAGATAGGAGGGTGGCAGCCTGGGAAAACAAAGCGTTTTCCAACATGGCTGTTCTTTCTCCCCACAGAAAGTTTTTGTCATGCCAAACATGGATGATGTCTATATCCCTATAATGCACTCGGCCATGGACCCTCGCTCCACTTCCTGCCTCCTGAAAGACCTGCTTATGGAGGCTGCTGATCAGCCGTGATGGGTGAAGGCCTGACGTTGCCAGTATTATGAGATCTAGCTCCAGATACGGGGTTCTTGGCTGCCATCTGTGCTGTAGCACAGGCCTTTCCTCGTGCCACAGCTTCTGCCCTCTGCCTGCCAGTGCCCATTCCACTGTGAGGTGTCATTCCACGTGTCCAGCTGCTGGCGTTTGGATTGCCTACTGCAAAGCTTTGACTCAAAGGAGATTGGAAGAATCGTCGCGGTGGATCCAGGTTACGTGACTCACACCATGGTTTTTTAAGTCTACCAGTTTTTGTGGCAGCAAAAGAGCACATTAAGAGCAAAGCTACCACTGGAAGGCTTCCTTCCCCTTGCCTCAACTCCAAAGCTTTTCCTCAGGCAGCCAGAGCACAAACAGAACATTTTCTCACTCCTAGTCTGTGCGTGGTGCAGCCCTCCACATTCTGAATGTCAGTGTAGTAACATGTGGAGGGTGGGGATGAAATGTTGTGAACAGTTTCATTGGTGATGAGGTATGCATAGCAACTTTTCTTCGTATTAAATTGTGCATTTCGGAAGCAAGTAGCCATAGAACATACACTAACACACTATCAGCTGGGGTGGGGACAGTGAGATTTCTGTGAACATTAGGCAAAGCCATGAGCTCAAACCATCCCAAGCCTTTTACCAATGAGGTACAATCACCTGGTTCTACTCCCAAATGATTTCCTGAAATGAGCATATGTGAAAATGTCAAACACCACATGACCAGATCACCTTTTAGTGTGCTCCAGGAAACTTCACACAGGTCATCTAAAGGCTCTCTTCATCTAATTGGTTCGGGATATTTTCTGACGGCCCAAACAGAACACCTCTGATCGTGAGTCAAGACCAAAAGTTTGCTCAACATCAAACACTACATATCTCAAAGTTAATGACATTTCTTCAATGTTGCCAACTTTAATTTGTGCATTTGTGTCAGAATGTCTCGTTTACAAGTGTGGAGGCCCTGCCTCATTGTATAATTTGCTTTGAGAAGTACATTTAAAATGATTTGTTTAAAGCTGCATTCAACATCAAAATTACCTTGGGTAACTTTTGATATTTACATGTGTACTAAGCTAATAGTGGTTTTTTTAAACAGCACCTTGCCTGAACGTGACTTTAAAAGAAATTAATATATTGAAAAAAAATTGAACCCTTATTTGATGACTTTAATTGCACCATTAAACCATTTGACTTAAATTTGACCATTCCAGTCGGTGTGCTGTTCTAATTTCTCATTGTGTAGGCCAGTTTGCCAGTCAGTCCGCATGTCTTGTTCACTGGTCTTTATACTTTCTGTGCAATAACTAAAGGTAAAGGACTAGATGCACTACTGTGTAGAGATTACACGACTGTACCCTATTGCACTTAATTTAGTATGTGGGGATTTACAATCGCTTGCATCGTTTCACAAAATAAATATCTCATGTCAAATACTAGCTAAAGCATCTAAGTTATTTCTACCGAATCCTGTTTAGATAATAGGGACAGAATAAACAGTGGGTACAGGTCACATGGGCCCCGAGCTGCCAATAGATAGCGTATATTTTCTGGGTGATCACCGGGCCAGCACTCTCAAGGATCCTGGGTTGTCCCTCATCACACCTGACATGAGCTGGACCCTATTCTCAATCCACATGTAATCTGAGGGGGACAATCCTGAACTGTATTGCCCAGTGGTCGTGCTCCTTGCCGCCCCGCCCCCCGCTCCAGTTGCTAAAGCAGTTTACATGGCTTCTGTGCTTCCTTGTACTCAGAAGTGATGCACATTAAATCTAAGCCCAGGCGAGAGACTGTTCGTCACCTAGAATGTGGACTACAAATGAGTGATCGTGCAATTTTTTAGGAACTATATTGTGCCCAGTAATAAACTCTAACCTCCACAACTACCCTGCTGTAAATGGGGACACATTTATTTGCAGAACACTTCAGCCCCACACTTGACACGGTATCCAAATAAGCAATTGGCCCTAACTGGTAGTTTTTGTGAAAAGGTCTGAGCTACACCTTAGCCAGATTAAGTTCCTGTCACGTACACCACCACGCCCTTAAAAAGTGCTAAAGCCAGTCCCGTCTCTCTCCTCTACCGCCCTGGTTAACAGAGCCTTTAAGATCCCCGACGTCTCCCTACAGCGTTTCAACCTTAGCTTTAAGGAATGGGTCGTTACAACCCTGGGAAAACCTGCCCGCAGCAGTGCAGTGCCACCATGTCGCTCGCGGTTAAAAAGGCCGCCAGCCAGGGAGCAGTCGGCCCCAGTTATGCGCAAGCTCGTGCTCTGGCGCTGCAGCCTGACCCCCGGCACCACGCGCAGGCGCAACGAGGGCTCAAAGGCAGCGCGTTACCGTCAGAAATACGTTACCAAAAGAAATACCGACACCAGCGCTGGAGTCAAACTATTTTATTGAGAGTGGAAAGGCCAGGAGGACGAGATCCGATGTGCTCGGCCCGGCTGGGATCTGCAAGAACAAAAGCAGCGGATAAGCCGACGTACCCGCGCTAGTACGTTCCCCCCTCGCCACCACCGCAGCCAGGCTCAGAGTCCAGTTCGCATCACCCTTGTCAGCAGTCTAACACGTGCTTTGATATAAACGTCATCACCGCCGGCCACCAGCCTCCCACTTAGGGCCAGCCGGCCACGACCCACCCTATAAAGTACCTCACCTCCCCAGCTTCACAGCGGCGAAAAGAAGGAAAGGAGCCTTCGGCTTCTACTTAAAGGAGCGGGCTGGGTGGGCCTTTACCATGATTAACCAATAGCAAGTCAAACTTCCGGCCACGTGCCTGGAAGGTGGCCTAATGATTGGCCGTGCTCTCGGAGTCCTCCAGAATATAGAATAGTTGCAAGCCAATCGTGCAGATGGGAGGCAAGGAAAGACCGAGTCACCAAGTGTCCTAATTCTTCCAGATTACTTTTCACATATCGATCGCTGGCTTGTAATTTAGCGCACTCTCTACGATCCACAAGAGAAAACTTTACAAACAACAGAACGCAAGTAATGCCTAATTTGTTTGAGATATTCTTTGCCCGGAACTAGGCTAGGAGCTGAGGATACAAAAGTGACAAACTAACCTTGCCCCTGAATTCAGAGTAACCTCTTCCGGTAGAAAGAGCTTGTGTGTGACAGTAGAACTGTGTGCAACCAAATCCTAACCGTGTGATGAATTCGCTCTATGATCTTGATCACCTAACCTTTCTGAGCCTCAGTTTCTGAAAAAGAATATCCAGAAAAAGTTGTAACGATTAAGTGAAGTAATGTCAATCGCCTGGCACATTCTGAGTGCTAAACAAATATTTGTTTTTAAAGAACAGTGTGATTGCAATACCTTAATAAATGCTTACATAGCAGCCTACTGTGGAAGCCTAAAGGAGAGAAGGTCGAACTTTGGGAAAGCTACGGCTAAGTATTGAGCTCATACTGTGAGCCAGCACTGTTCACCAGTGGACAATAGGAATATGACCCTGTCCTATAAGAGTTTGATTTACAGGGAAAAGGAACAGTGAACAGTCACAATTTCTGGTTATCTTCATTTCCATCATATGTTTTCCTTGGGAATCTTTTTTCATTTTTGCTCATAATAAGGAATTTTTCTTTTTTGTAATGATGAAAATATTTCAACCTACGAGTTTGTAGTTGAATGGGGCTCTTATTTTTATTATTTTTTATAGTCTTAAGTTATATTTAAAAATTCCTTTTTTATTCAAAGTAGTAATTATTTTGGCAGGTGTTTTGTAACTTCTCTGATTATTTTTATTGCTGTTTAAACTTTTGTTATTAATTTCAACATTTACAACATTGTGGTACAGTTTCTACATTGGGAAACATATTAAAGTTTTTTATGGCCTATTTTTTTATTTCCCCAAATTCTTGAAATGAAAATGTTTTTGCTATCATATGCAAATATTGACATGAAATATTTATTATTAACTCAGCCTTAGCTGTATTGTAATTGTATTGTCCACATCTCTGTATTTTTATACTTGATTGTGATTGTATGCACTGTCATTGACTGCTGGTGATGTATTAAGATTGTGCTTCAAATACCAGATGCTGGCGAGGATGCAAAGCAAAGAACTTTGCTGCATTACTATTCAAGAACACAAAATAGTACAGCCATTTTGGAAAAGAAATTCGAGAAAGTATCTTGTAAAGTTAAACATACACTTACCATACATATGACTTAGCTATCACTAGGTTTTTACCCAAGAGAAATGAAAATTTATGTTCACCCAAAATCCTGTCCACAAATGTTTATAACATTATTTGTAATTCCCCCCAAACTGGGACAACCCAAAAGCCCTTTACTGGGTGAATGGGAAGCATGGGAAGCAACTGTGGTGCATCCATACAACTGAATGGTGCTCAGCAACGAAACAGAATGAACTCCCGATACATGAAGCACTTGGAAGAATCTCAAGGGAGTGCTTGCTGAGTGAAAGGACCCAGACTCCAAAGATGGTTCCCTTTGTATAACATTCTAGAAAAGACAAATCTACAAGGATGGAGACCAGATCAAAGGGTTTCCAGAATTGGGGGTGTGGGGTTATCTGACCAAAAGGGCGTCATGAAGGCACTGTGGAGGGTGATAGAACTGTCCTGTATCTTGTCTGTGGTGGCAGTTACAGGACTTTTGTCTAAACTCTTAGAACTGTTCACCCAAAAGATTTAACTTCACGGTGTGAAGTTTAAAAATAAAAAATTAAAAGGAAATTATGTTTTAGTCATTTTCCTTGATATTTTTATTACTTGCTTTTGTGTTTTGAGGCTATGCTGTTTATCTCCTTATGGTTTGTGGCTGATAATATTTCCATTGTGGATTACATATATTTATGTGTAAAATCACACACTAAGCTATTATGGTTTTGTTTTGAGTTCTAATTCATCTTATGTTAGATTAGCATTGCTATTTGTGTCTTTTTTTTTGACCAGTGTTCGTCTGTTATAACTTTGCCTGCCCCTTTATTTTTAACCTTTGTATGTTATTTTGGCTAATGTGTCCTTTGTATTAGGCATATGGTTGAATTATAGTGTTTAGCCCAATGTGATAATATTTGCCTTTTAAAAATTTATTTCAAAATTTTATTATGAATTATCTCTGCATACAAGAATATATAAAGTATATGTGTGGTTTGGAGATAATTAATTGAATATTGATATACTTGCCACTTAGTGTAAGAAAAACAACATCATCATTACCTTTGAAGCTAACTTCTCGTCCCTGATTCTCTCTCTCATTCAGAGAAAACCACTATCCTGAATTTTGAGATTGTCTTGTTTTGCTTTTCTTTTTAGGTTTTCTTCATAATTTGTGTATTATTTAGTTTTGCTTGATTTTGAGCTTTGTAGAAATATAATGTACTGTATGTAAAGTAATGTTCTGTGACTTGTTCTTTTTATCGTGAACAGTGGTGACAGTCATGTCACTGCATGGGATGCAACCAGTAGTTGTAGTCGTGCAACCAGGTTCACAGCTGTGTAGCGTTTCAGTGCACAATTACTCTGCACTTTACACGTCTCTTCTCTTTGTATTAGATGTTTAAAATAGCTTCCAGTTTTTACTATTACAAGCTATTACAAAGCTGCATATTCTTCTGTATGAATGAGTTCCTCCAGAGAATGTACCTAGAAGCACAACTACTGTGTGGTAGGGAGGCATGTTTCCAACTTGCTAGATAATAGCAAATCGTTTTCCAAAATGGATCTCCAATGTGCATTCCCACACTGGCCTGCCCCTCACCCGCTGTTGATATTGTCAGACTTTATACGTTTGCCGTTGTGGTGTGTATAAAATGGTATTACCATCGGCCATAGGCCAGCTGTAGTCATAGATCCTGTTGATTTGGTGCCCTTAGAAATCCTGAGCCAGGGTTTCAATCAGGGCCTATTGATTTAAGTGCTGGGAACCCAACTCAAACTAGCTCAGTAAATAGGGGAAGTTTGGTTAAGTAGGAGAAGAGCTGGGCAGCCTGATCTCACGCCAACTAGAATCAGAGCTCAGGCTTGTCCAGGGCTCCCTGACTGCACCCATGCTTCTGTCTGTCATCTTCTTTCTTTGGAATTGGCTTTCTTTACAGGACGGAGGCAGCTGCTGGGCCTCACACCTGGCTTTGCCCCTAGAAAGGAAACGACTCTCTTTTCATGGTTCCAGTTGGAGTCGGAGTGGGTATAAGCCTACCCATGGCTCAGGTAAAGGTGGCAGATGGGTAGCTGTTTTGGCTATCTGTTACTGCATAACAAACCACTCTGTAACTCGGTGATTTAAAACAACAGCCATTTTATTATTTCTCCCAGAATGAACTGTGAGTTAACTGGACTCAGCTGGGAGGTTCTTCTACTCCATGTATCAGCTAAGGTCACTCAGGGGCCTGACTGGGCTGGAACATTCATGACGGCTCAGCCAGATGTCTCACGGCTGGGAGCTCAGCTGGAGCTGTCGATCAGAGCAACCCCGTCCTCTGCGTGGCCTGTGTATGGGTGGCTTGGCTTCCCCGCTAGCTTCCAAGAGGGAGCATCCAAGAATTAGTGTTCTAAAAAGAAGGAAATGGAAGCTACCAGGCCTCTAAAACCTGCACTGGGATGTCCCAGAATATCACTTCTGGTCAAAACCAGTCAGAGGCCCAGTCCAGATTGAAAGGGAGGAGAAATAAGCTCTACTTTTTGATGGGCAGAGCTGCATGCGCATGGAGGGAGAGAAAGCATTGCTTGGGGCTGTCGTTGGGTGGCTGTCACAACAGAGTAATATGACTGGGCCAGCCTGGGTAAGTGCTTACTAGGGGACAGACCACAGGTCTGTCCACACCACACAGCACACCTGCTCCTCTCACAGAGACTGCCCCAGTCCCTGTGTCCTCCCTCCCTCGCTGGTCCCAGCAATGAGAACAGCACCTTGCATGTGGAAAACGTCTGACAAACTATTGTTGAAGTCCTTCTCAGTCTTCTTGTTTGTGTAACTGGACCAGTCAAATGCTCACCGTTCTGCCTCGGCAAGGTCTCTTGGATCTCTCCTGTCCTCTCCTTCCTTTTGCTCTAGATGAAGTCTCCTAATGGTCTCTCAAATGCCTGCCTTTTCCCCTAACTCTCCCCCCAGAACACAACTGCAGTCCTGTCTCACTGCTGCCTCCTAGAGAAAGCCCAGCCTGACTTCAGTGCCCTCTGCCCACTGGCCCATCTGCCTGCCTTCCCAGTCCCGTCTCCCACTGCTCCTTCGTGTAGAAGCCAAACGCTCCCTCACAGTGCTTTCCTTTCCACAAGCCTCTGTTCAGGTCCTCCTCTCCCCCTAGGGTATCCTTTCCCCTGTCAAATCTGGCAAGAGGCCCAGCATAGATGCCACTTCTTCCATGAAGCCCTCTCTACTGTATCCTTCCCCCTCCCTTCCCCGAGACCTGTCTCTGTCTTGAACAACATAGTTCTATTTCTGTTAGTTCCTGCCTTCTCATACTTCACAGCCAGCCTTGTATGTTGGTTATTTCTGTGCCTGTCCTGTCACCTTTCCCAACTTGCAAACTCTTGTGATGTTCCTTCATGATACCAATCCTTTGTACTCAGAAGCCCTCAGTGACATTGGTTAAAAGAATGAATGAATGGCCAGCCTTGGCCAGTGCGGCTCAGTTGGTGGGAGTGTCATCCTGCAACCGAAGGGTTGCAGGTCCTATACGTATGGGAAGTAACCAATCAATGTTTCTCTTTCACATCAATGTTTCTCCTCCCTTTCTCGTTCCCTTCCTGTCTCTCTTAAAAAAAAAAGTCCTTGAGTGAGGATTAAAAAAAAAATGAGTGGTACTCATCCAGGTAGAGGTCAAAGATGAAGTCATCTTGAAAATGAAGCTGATTAAATAATAGATAAAGTTCCTTTCTGCTCTAAAATTTGGTTAGGTCTATGAATGAACGCTCCTAGATGAAAAGGAAATAGAATGGGTAAGGTAAACCTATTAAGCCTTGAGAAACATGGGTAAGGTATACATATTAGGTCTTGAAAAACACAGTTGACAGGGAGGGGCAGAGGAGAGCAACGGGAAAAAGGTGGAGCAACTGTAACTGAACAACAATAATTTAAAAAAAGAAAATTTGAAAAAAAAAGCCAAACATAAAAATGAAAAAAAACCCAACAACCCCACAGTCTGGAAGAAGGAAAAAGAGCCAGAAAGTGGTAATATTCAAGGTGGAAAAGTTCAAGAAAAGGAATAGTTAACACACTTGATCTGAAGAGGGGCCTATGGAAAAAAGATGAAGCATGGCCACTGAGATTTTACAAGAGGAAGAATGTTTATGAACTGCTTGACAGGTGTTTCCAGAGGGTTCTGTGGAAATAAGCCAGACTGCAGAGGATGAGGAGGGACTGGCCAGCGAGGGAGCGGAGACACACCGAGAGGACAGTTTCCACAATGGTGCTGCACTGGGCCTGTGAGGATATTAACATTCTGGCGACACTATGGACACCATGGTGACACAGACTTGGCACAAGTGGGTGTGGAACACATAATCAGTTACGGTCACTGTTCTCTCCCAGATGTCCGCTCTGTTTCTTACATTCTGTTGCACAACCCCCAGATAAGATCAGGAGACTTACATGTCATTTGAGACGGTGTCCCTTATCACCATATATTTGTATAAACTTCTGGTTGTCATTAATATTCCAGGGACATGCCAGTCTGTGCTGCTGCTTAACTACACTTACAAGTCACATAATTTTACCTTGCCATTGTGCTGTGGGAGGGGCCAGAATAATAGCCAGCTAATGGTGGACCACATTCTAGCACCTAAGGTGGCCTGGACAGGCTCTGAAGTCATGTAGGTAGTTGGGCTCTAATCAAGGTTGCGCCTCTCACTAGCTGTGTGTTACCCTCCCAGCTATTTACCTTTTTAGATTTCAATGTGGCATCCGGAAAATGGGGCTGGTAACACCCACCTCAGAGATCTGCGCTGATAAGGGGAAATGATCCTGTATGTAAAGCATGTGTTTTTGCACATTTCCAGACCATGGCAAGCACCCAATAAATATCAACTGTGATAAGAAGAAACTCACTATTGTGATACAAGAAAGTGTGTAGTCGATTCTATTCTATGGCAAAGAGAAGTTCTTCAGAATGAGAGGCACAACGTTTTCAGATCCAAACCAAACTGCTCAAAGTGACAGCAGCTTTTCTTCTATTTCCCTTAAACATCAGGACACAAAGCTGATGGGAAGTTAGCTTGTCACTGGACACTCTCGCGTCATCGTTCCATTTCTTCCGCAATTACTCCACGTGTGCTGTGAGTTCAAGTCTGTTTGGAAGCTCAACGACAGCCCCAGGATCACTAAAAAGAAGTCAGAGTCAACTTACTCTGATAGACATTCTTCCGTTCAGACGTTACTGCTTTTGGCCATGACTTCCCTCTTTGGTTTTACCAGATTTTTCTTTCAAAGGGAGCTACCCTCTCACTAAATACCTCTCTGCAAACCAACCTCATAATCATCTTTAAATGAATTTTGAAGGGTTTTAAACAAATGAGGCATAAACAAGGCTAGGTCATAATTTTTTCCACTAGATGGCGACATTGGCTAAAATAAATAAAAGGCTGTCCTGGTGGTAGAGGTTAACACTAGACATTATCCGTAAACTGGATCCCAGGATCTTGTGAGCCCTTAGTTACCTGCAGAAACTGGAAAACACACAATCTTTGGACGCCATCCCTGGAGATTCTGAATCAGTGAGGGAAGAGGGCATGAAAAGGTGTTAGAAATCAGTTTTTTTAAATCTCTCCAAATCTGGTAACCACTGTTTCAGAGAGAAGTGAAAATTCAATTTTAACTAAATCCCTCCCACTACTTACGGTCCAAACATACTATTCAGGTCCTGCTGATATATATGTTTATATTTTTATTTATTTTTTTACCTTGGTGCAAAAGGAGGGTTTATCTTTAACTAAGACCACACGACCTTTGCCTTGCTTAGAGGTTGTTATTTAATGCGACTTCAACGAAGATCTTTAATATTGGCAGGCCTACTCCAAAAGCACCCTACAAAATATTTTCATTTCTGTTTGCATTTATCAATAATGCCAGTTTTTAATTTTTCATCAGCAAAAAAAACTGCCTAAGCAATGCCTGGCTGTGGACAATGTTGCCATAAATAAAGCCAAAGCTTATCAGAATGAGTTGCCAGTCAAGTGAACTGCATAAAACATGCCAACTGACTAAATGTAAGAACAACCCAACTGGTGCATAGGAAATTCTGAGAACATACAACAGAGCACTTAAGGTCTGGGGGGTTGGTCTGGCTGAGTACAAGATAAATATATCTACCTGATCCAGGCTCCTTGGAATGTTTTGTTTTGTTTTTTCTTTATTGGACCTTTAAAACTGATTTATGAGTCAGATCGAGGTAAGCATTACCCTTTGTGTTTCATCTGCTGGTGCTTACAAGGTCACAGTGACATTTTGCATTGTCCAAGGGCTGCCACAGTTTCAGCACAGAAAATTCCTCTCCTAGACTTACTCTTTTTGAGAAAAAGGTCCAGAGAAGGGATGTGAAAGTGGTGATTTCCAGTCAAGCTTCTCTTCCAACTCAGGTGGTCTTTCAGATCCTGTCGTCAGCTTGCAAGCTGACCAGGTCATCATTAAAGGGCTCATCCCTGGACACGTACGTGATCATGCTGCTTTTAGCCCGTCTCTCCACCCATTCCAAGTCTCTCTCTTTGCATTTAGGCCTGCAGATTACATTTTTCAAAATGTGTCCACCACTTTCACAGGTGGCAAGATTCACACTGCTCTTAAGCAGTTGGATTCTCCAGCATTGGTGGGGAGGGATTAGTCCTTTGTGACCTGGCAGAGGCAGGTTGGGAATAGGGAACTCTGCTTACAGGATTTTGGCTTACTACGAACATTTCTGTGTTACAGTTGGACAGGATTGATCCGCAGTGCACACAGACCAGATAATGGGTCAGTCCCCCCACTACTTCCCTATTTTTTTCAGCATTGCTTACTCCTTTCCCCAAACCTTGAAAAATCTTGCATTGTATTATGAGCAAGTCTGGAAACATTAGAGAAGTTGCTATCCCCTTTTCCTTTTCTCCTAGGATCTATCAGTGTTGTGGTCTGAATCTTAGTTTACTCATTTCAAACAATATGTCCTCTGTCCTCTCTTCCGTCTAAGTGGAGGGCAGCGTGGGACCCTGTGACTAAACAGCTCCTGGGCTCTTTAATTCAGGTTAATACCCCGTAACCCTCAAATAGGCCTTGTTTGAGACCTTAGCACACCCACTCCCTCCAAAGAGTTGTGACACATGTCAACCCAACAGGAGGTCACATATACAGATGCCACGTAAAAACCATGACACCAGCAGCTGAAATGGTTTCCTTTTTTGTTTATAATTTTTGGCAAATGATTTGGCCGTCGTTCATTCCAAAAATAACTGATGGCTGTTGGACATGCTTTGAGGGGAATTCCTGGGGGCCAAAAAAAAGGGAGGGGGGCTTCAGACTAGCTGACTCATAGCTGGAAGACCCCCAGGGCTGTGGACTACGTGACTCCTGGGCACAGGGTAGAAGAGCTGTGTTTGCTGGAATCCTCCGTCAGCGGATGTCCCTCATTCCGGGGGTCGCGGATGATTCTATCACGGGGGAAAGACGAAGCGGGGGCTCTGGGCAGCCGGCACCGCCAGTCTCCTGGCCTTTCCCCTGACCAAATAAGACGCAGTGGGTCTCTCAAAGGGGTTAGTGGGACCTTCTAGGGGACGGGATTCCCCCGCGTGCCTGAGGCCAGCCTTTCCCCGCGCTCGGTTAAGCTCCTAGAATCGATCGCTCGGAGTCCCTAGACGCCGGACGCCTAGGCCAGGTTATGTCCAGCAGGGCCGGCCGCCGGACCTGGAGCAGCCAGAGGCCGGTCTCGTCCCACGCCCCGCCCACGGCCCCGCCCTCCCACGATAACCACGCCCCTCCCAGTCTTGGGCCCCGCCCAAGGCTGGCCCAAGGCTGGCCCCGCCCTCGGCCCCGCCCTGACCGGAAGAACTGCCCGCAGCCGGCGCTTAAAGGGTCGGGAATGGGGGTGCCGCCACCGCCTAGTTTGCTCTGCGTTCACTGATTCCCGGCCACCGCCGCGCTGTCGTCGCGGCCTCCACCCCCTCCAGTCCTCCGCCCGCCCGCGCCGCCCCCCAGAGCCGGCTGGCCGGGCCTGGAGCAGGGAAAGAGTTCTCGCCATGCCGACCCGGTTGCTGCTAGTGCTGCTGGTGCTTCTGCTGCCCGGCCCCAGGGTGAGTGACCTGGAACTGTGGGGTGGGGGGACATCTCCGGGCCCGCCGGGCTCCAGCCAGTAATGCATCAGCGGCGTCTTGAGGCCCCGTGCGCCCCAGCTGAGACTCCGGCCGGGAGTAGGAGGAGGTGCCCGGCGGGGAGCGAACCGCCTCCTGGCCGGCCGGAGTGACTGCCGTGGCCGGCCCGGCTGAGGCGCACGCCACCCGAACGGCCTCGCTGGCCAGCGCGGCTGTCACGAGCAGCGCCTCTCCGGGCCGGCCTTGTGCGCAACTTTGCGTCGCTCTGGCGGCACGTCGGGGTCTCCAGAAGGCCACCTGCCGGACCCTTCACGTAGGTGGGCGCCTGGCGGTTGCAGTGGAGAGAGGACTGAAAGGGCCCTGTTACCGAGGGTCTAGGGAATGTCTTACGTTTACAGTCCTGGTCGGAACTTTTAATGTGAGAGAACTTTGGGGAACGAATGCAATCAGAAGAGAGTAAGCATTTTTACCCGAGTTGATCCTGCTTACCTGTCTTACGTTTTTGATATTGTGTACACCAAGACTTCGTTAAGCAAGTTAAAGCTGTGGGAATTGGACTCTTTTTAAGACTCCATATGGGACAGCGGTGAAGCCGCTTCAAAACTTTAAATAAAAGACTGCCTCCTTATGTGAGAACACTGTGGGGCTGTCCGAAACGCCTCTCTCTCTCACTTTTAAAGAGAAGCTCCTGGTTTACATTTACTTAACCATTTAAGACCTTTAATTCTGGCTGTGGATTTGGGCACCATGGCTGGGAGGACATTTTGTGGACAGACTTGGGTTTTTTTCCCCTTCTGGTTGGAAGAAACTAAACTAGCAAGTGGTTTAAAAAAGAGAAAACGTATCGTGCAGGATGCGGGTACGGTACATTGGTGCAGGTTCTGCTTAATGACCTCCACTGTGTACTCTTTAATATGGATATCATGTGCCAGGTGTCCCGGTGGAAAATTAACATATGTGTACCTGAGTGCCACAGCATGAACTCATTGGAGATTATGCATTTTAGGTAATAATACTCCATGCTCTTGGAGTAACAAGGATTTGGAAACAGCTGGAATAATATATAAGGTTACCTTTATCACATTCGTTTTTTTTTAAAGAAAATTTATGCACATTTCACAACAGAACTCATGTAAGTTAATTTTTTCTTCTAATTTAAGAAAAAATCCACTTTCACAAGTAGGGTCAGGTTTTGAACTTGAACGCTACATCTAGGATCGGTTAACTGTTGCCTGGCATCTGATCACAAATAAGATTATAAACAGAAGGACCATGTGTATGGTGTGGAAATTGATCATTTCAAATAATGAGGGCCAAGGTGCATATGGTTTTCTTTGCCACATATTTCCATGCTGTTCTATCATTGGATTCTAGTGTTTTAGTTATTGAATAACTTAGGCTTAAACAGCTGAAAATAACTATTTAGCTTTAGTTGGTAATATAGTTTCAGTTCATGTAAATATTTGCAAATTGTATTTAGAAATCTAAAAACTTCTCAGAGTTCATGGTAAAATATTCCAGACCCTATCAAAAGGTTATGTTTTAGTGTAACTACTTTTTTAGGTAAAAGGTCAGAATTCACTTCCAGTAAAAATTTCAATCCCTAAACATAGTGAGAATTCTTACTTGAAAACTCTATAAACGAAACCCTTTGTAAAGTGTGCAGTTAAACTAGGTAGCAGTGATGTTGTGTAGAATGTACTGGCTGTAAAATTAGACAAACCTGAGACTGGTCACTTGCTAGTTGTGTCCTTGGGCAAGTTATTTTACTTCTTGGAGACTCTTTGCTCCTATATGCAGTGGGGACAGCTAACACCAACACACCCGAAGTCACCTTACACATCATAGATGATATTGCAAATGTATTCTCCTTACCCTCCCCGCCTACACAGGTGCTTTTTTTTTTTTTTTTTTTTTTAGGATTTTATTTATTTTTTTAGAGAGAGGGGAAGGGAGGGAGAAAGAGAGAGAAAGAAACATCAATGTGTGGTTGCCTCTCACTTGGCCCCCAAAGGGGACCTGGCCTGCAACCCAGGCACGTGCCCTGACTGGGAATCGAACCAGTGACCCTTTGGTTTGCAGCCCGCGCTCAATCCACTGAGCTACACCAGTCGGGGCTGTTTCTTTTTGATTGATAAGTAACTACAGTATTGGAGGCAATACTGTGATTTTCTTTCAGTGTGTTGTCTCCTTGAGCCAGACGTTGACTCATCATAGGCTGCAACTTGAGGATACCAGATCAAAAATACAATAACATCAGTGTTATTAAGGATCTGACGCTGTTAATCCAAAATGTGCTTATTCAGTCAGGGAGTTTTCCCCTCCTTTCCAGGCCTGGATCTTGTACCTCATGTTGGTTTGTGTCAGTGTCGCTGTCACGCCGTCCTCATCTCACGCTGTGTGGAGGTGCCCCTTCTCTCAGGTACCAAGGAGTTCTGGAGCATGTGTGGCAAAATACTTTCTTCAGTTATAATATGTATAATTAGTTTATTCAGCCAGTGTTTTGGCTTTATTTACTTATTTTTAAATGAAAAATTTTTTTTCAATTACAGTTGACATACAGTATTAGTTTCAGGTGTACCACATAGTGATTAGAACCAGTGTTTTTGGTTGTAGAGCAAAATAAAAAACGTCACTGATAACTGAGGACCGTGTGTGTGTGGAGATATCATCTGAGACACGAGCCTTAACTCGAAATGTCCTCGCTCATTATGTATTGTCATAGTTATCACCTGCGTGAATTATCCTAATAGGAAACAGCAAGTATCTACACTGAGGCCACGAGGAGCATGTTTCATGTTATCAGGGCTGCCAGTCACAACATGAGACTAGTTGTGCACATGTCTGTGTGTTATTTCATTAACTCGCCTGCCCACTGGGCTTTCCACAGAAGCATGGATTCTTAGAGCCCAGGAGAAAATGTGTAGGGGAGGTCCTTTTGGGAGAGTTCAATGGTAGACCACAGTCCAGAATAGAGCTACGCAAAGGTTTCTCTGGGTCTGGGCAGAATAGCACCACCTGCATGGGCCTGGGCGATAGAGTTATTTGTCTTCTCAGATTCTAACTCCATGACTCTGTTTTTCTGGTTGAAGAATCATTGGAAACCTCTTTGGTTTGGGGATCCAAAGTAATCTTTCAGTTCAATATCTTATGTGTTTTATAATGAGCAAATGTTCTCCCTAAGAGATAATACAGGGGAGGAAAGCCTAATATATCATTTTAATGGATTACATTTTTATTATGCATAAATAACCCGGGGCCTGTAACCTAGCAATATGATTAGAATGTGATACTGGTTTAAAAAGCAGGGGTGGTGAATCACAGTCCATGAATAAGAAGCATGCTGGTTGGAATATATTTTCCAGGGGCTGGCGATTGTTTTTTCTATCTTTATCTTTACCTATATCCCCTGTTTGGTGGCCTGCCTCAAAGCAACACTCTCTCAGAGGTATTTAAATGAGACTAAATACAGATTGGGAAAAGTAGGACTTAAAAGGTAACTCCTTGTTTGCATTCCTTTTTTTTTTTTTAATTTAAGTTACATTTAGACAGTCTGTATCACTTCTGATTATCTTATGATCTTTGTTCCTTTACAAACACACAGCAAATACAACAGTGTAGAGACCTGTGTTTATCTTTTTGTTCATTTTTTTTTTCCACGGAATGTTTACCCTAAAACCTGTTAGAGAATGTTCTGAGTACACCCTAGCATTTGTCACTTTTAGTAGCACTTTAGTAAACCATCATCCATTCCCGAAGCATTTGAGCCTCCTGGGCCCAGCCCCGGGTTGGGGACTGGCCCCCTCACCACCAGGTTGACGTGGTGGTGAGCCTTGCTTTGCCTGGTGATCACCCTGCTCAGGTCATATGGATTGTTGGCAGTTTTTCCACTATAAGGAAAGGTATATTGCATTTTTCAAATCTTTTTTGTGTTTAGTGCTTTCTGAATGATAACATGGGAAAATTTTTGTATGACAACATGGGAAGATTTTTTTAATTCCTGAAAATAATCATAGTCATTGTAGAAAAGGTAGAAAGCAAAGATAAATCTAAATTAAAACAAAACTTCCTACAATCCTACTACCCAAACATTACTTCTATTAACATTTTTTAAAAATTGATTTAGAGAGAGAGAGAGAGAGATATTGATTTATTGCCCCACTTACTTATTGCTTCACTTAGTACTCATTTGTTGATTCTTGTGTGTGCCCTGACCAGAGATTGAACCCACAACCTTGACCTAGTGGGATGATGCCCTAACCACTGAACTACATGGCCACGGCTCTATTAACATTTTAACAGCTTTATTGAGATATAATTCACTTACATATAATTTACCCACTTAAGTATACAGTTCAGTAGTGTGCAGTTCACAGAATTGTGCAACTGTCACCACAATCAACTTCATAACACTTGCATCATCCCCAAAGAAACTTCATACACGCTAGCTCTCACTCCCATTTCTCACAAACCTTCCAGCCCCTGGCCACCACTAATCTACTTTGTATTTATTCAATTTGCACATTCTGGACATTTCATAAATGGAGTCATACTCCATGTAGTTTTTTGGCTTCTTTCACTTAGCGTAATGTTTTCAAGGTTCATCCAGGTTGTAATGTGTATCGATGTTTTATTTTTTTTTATTGCTGATAATACTCCATTGTATGGTCGCACCACATGTCGTTTATCTATTCTTCAGTTGATGGAATGTTTGAGTCATTTCTTCCTTCTGGCTATTATGAATAATGTTACTATGACCTTTTGTATACAAATTTTTGAGCGGCCATATATATTTTCATTTTTCTTGGGTATATATACCTAGGACTGGGATTTCTGGGTCATATGGTAACTGCGTATGTAACTTTTTGAGGAGCTGCCTGACTGTTTTCTACAGCAGCTGCACTACTTTAATTCCCACCTGCAATGCAGGAGAGTTCCGATGTCTCTACATTCTCACCAACACTGGCTATTATCTGTCTTTTTGATTATAGTTCTCTTAGTGAGTGTGAAGTGGTAACTCAGTATGGTTTTGATTTGCATTTCCCTAGTGGCTCATTTACTAACACCTTGATATATATCTGTCTAGGCTTTTTTCCTCTTGCGTGGATAATATTTTTCTTCCCCAAACTGGAACATATCACAGATCTTTCTATCTGTGTCAACAAATTTAATTCTGCAATATTATTCTCATTGGCTGCATAATACTTTTTAAAATAGATATACCATAATTTGTGCAACCAGGTGGATATTGAGGCTGTTTCTAATTTTCATTACTATGAACGATGTGATAAACCTTCTTGCTGTTAAACTCTTGAAGGCATCTTAAATGCTTAATCAGTGCCTTTGGGTAAATTCCTAGAACTGGAATTTGCTGATCAAACGTCATCTTTTATAGCCCCCTCCCCTAGCCCCCACACAATATTGGATATTTTAAAAAGCAACAAAGCTTGCCTTAAATTGGGTTTATAATAGCCATTTTAGAGTAAGCTGTTTACATCTTTGATGGTGTGGCTCAGTGGATTGAACGCCGGCCTGTGAACTAAAAGGTCGCTGCTTCGATTCCCAATCAGGGCACGTGCCTGGGTTGTGGGCCAGGTCCTGGGTTGGAGAGCTGAGCCGTATTTCTCACATTGATGTTTCTCTCCCACTCTTCCCCTCTCTCTAAAAGTAAATACATAAAATCTTAAAAAAAAAAGTATGCTGTCTTCTTTTAGCAGTATGGATTTTAAGTCAAGTGAAAATGAAAGATTTTGGTTATGTTTTGCCTATATTTTGAAGACATAAATAACCATAGCAGCCTCTGGATGGCACCTTATGTACCAAGAGCGATTGAGAAAATGTTCTACCCTGATTTGTTCAGTAACTCGTTTGCAGGGCCCTTGGGTCCTGCAGCGGTTTCACATCGGCTTGATAGCAGATGTGGCTCCCACGAGCACCCTCAAATACCTCAGGGTCATTTTCGAGGTTGGTTTCAAGGGCAGCCTGCCTCCCACAAACAAGATTCTTTCTATAGTCTGTTGCGAGGCCATTTACAATTTTGCCACAAGACTGTTGGTAAATCAAGAGTTGATGCATTGGTTGTGTCTTTTGGAGGCTGCTGTTTTTAAAACACACAGCTTGTCCATACAGCTGTTTTTCCCAGGAAGATGAAAGTGCCACCTGGCAATACTATAATGCCTTTGGTGCTTTTTTGTTTTGTTTTGTTTTGTTTTTCCCACAAACATACCTAAATTTATTCCTCCAAAGGAATGCTGTCTCTTTCAAAACCATGTCCCGTTTGTCTTTCTCTTTTTAAGTTTTTTTACTTCTCAGTACTTCATTTAATATTTTATTTAATCAATTTAATAATTCAACTTTAAAATGAAAAAGGAGCCCCAAAGAAGAAAAATATGTACTCTTAAGCCGATTATCCTTACACAACTTAAAAGATTTCCCAATTCCTTCCGATCTGGGCTTGAATATAACTCTTATGTGCTTCACACTGAAGTTTTGATGAAAACTATTATTAGTCAGCCTGATTGCACAATTTACTGAGGATACTTGGATATGATTTTCGGTTGTTTTTAAAAACCAACTAAAGTCTTCCTAGGATATTCAAAGGTATATTCTTTGAAGGGAATTTGCAGAAAATTCCAGAAATATTGTGAGCAATGGGAGCATTTATGAATAAATGAGTAAATGCCTCCCAAGGTAACCAGAGCATGTTAGACAGCTGGAAGGGATCGCACTGGTCTAATTCAATGAGTCCCAGTATTTTCCCCACCCCGTCCCCACAGAAGGAACAGGGTGCGCGGCACTCAGTCACAGTGGGAGCACATTAGAGCTTCGAGGGCAGCATTGGGGCATATGCGTCCCTCTCTCAGCCATCACCTTCCCCTCCCATACTGAAAGATCACTGCCCTGCTCTGTTCCCCAGAGCGGATGAAGAAGCTGAGGCCAGAGAGGCTCATGAAACCTTGGACCTGTTCAAGGTCATGCGACACTGGCAGAACTGAGCCTTGAACCTAATCCTCCTGCTCTCTTTGAAGAGCAGACCCTGCGGTGCTTATGTTCTGGTTCATCTGTTAGAACAAATCAGTCCAGCTACTGCAGCCACACCCTGAGGAGGTAACCCCATCACAGTGCAATGAGGGATGGGATCTAGAGAGGAGCTGGAAAGAGAAGGAAGTAGATTTGTAAGCTTCAGGAAAATGTTCAGGTACTGTTATTCCTTCTGCAAGCGTTGTAGCGTCTTACCCTTTGTTTCAGTGGGAAAGATGGAGCTTTGAGCCGGAAATGCTGCCTTCACCTGAGACTCTCCATCACCATGACTGACCATTCTAACTCTGGAGCCAAATCCAGCTGTGATCTCAGAGAGTGGAGATGAAGAGACCCTTAAACCTAATTCACAGTTTAAGCTCATTTTTTAACTTGAGGTCTAATAATATCCAGGCAGGTGCATGTTGATCTGTAAGAGCTTACCCAGAAATATTTCTGAAATAGCAAAACTGAAAGTTCGTGTCTCAGAAGTCCTTAACCAAAGTTACTCTTCCATAGAGCAGTCCCCTCCTCAGAATCCTGAAAAGACAGGACCCTCTGGTTACTGGGCTGGGCCTAGGCGTTTGCCTCTGCAGAGGCGTCCACCTGCCAAGTGGTCTGGTTCCAGCGAGCATAGGGTCTGTGGTGACAGGACAGGACACAATGGACCTGGGAGCACAACGGAGGGACCCAGGTTAGCTTAGGTAGGTCTCAGGGGTGAGTGATGAGGGGGAGAGGAAGAGGCCAGGAAGGTGCCCTGGGGAAGGTGTCACCTTCTCTTGCTAGTTTGTCCTAGAAGGCAGAGACCCTGTCTTGCTTGTCTTCACATCCTCTGTGGCATTTGGCATGGCGAGCTGGCCATCCTCACTGCAGTGGGCACTCAGCACGTGTCGGTGGAGTTCCTCTTCGAGTCTCGTTCAGACCCATGAAACAAGGAGCTGTTTTATCAGGCGAGTGGTATGTGGATTTTTTGGTGGGGAGAGGAAGATGTTGCTGTAGTTATGATCTGTATTCTTTATTTTATTTTATTTTTTTAAAGATTTTATTTTTATTTATTTTTAGAGAGAGAGAGAAAGGGAGGGAGAGAGGGAGAGAAACAGCAATGTATGGTTGCCTCTCACGTGGCCCTCACGGGGACCTGGCCTGCAACCCAGGCATGTGCCCTGACTGGGAATCGAACTGGGACCCTTTGGTTCCCAGCCCACGCTCAATCCACTGAGCTACACCAGCCAGGGCATGATCTATATTCTTTTTTTTTTTTTTTTTTAAGATTTTATTTATTTATTTTTAGACAGAAGGGAAGGAAGAGAGGGAGAGAAACATCCATGTGTGGTTGCCCTTCATGTGGCCCCCACCAGGGACCTGGCATGCAACCCAGGCATGTGCCCTGACTGGGAATCGAACCGTGACCCTTTAGTTTGCAGCCCGTGCTCAATCCACCAAGCTACGCCAGCCAGGGCAAGATCTATATTCTTTAATAGGATCTCATCAGTAGCATTTCTTTTCTTTAGAACTTTTTAATTAATTTTTAGAGAGAGAGGAAGGGTGGGGAGAGAGAGAGAAAGAGAAACATCCATTGTTCCACTTATTTATGCATTCATTGGTTGCTTTTCATATGTGCCCTGACTGGGGATCAAACCCACAACTTTGGCATATTGGGACAACGTTCCAACCAAGTGAGCCACCCGGCCAGGGCAGCAGTGTTTCTTTCTGTAGAAGGAGAGGGGCTCCCAGGGTGTCTGCCTGGGTGGACATGACCCACAGTGTGTGGTGCCCTCTCGACGGGCTCCTCCTATCAGTAATGAGATGAATTTTAACATCTCCTGGCCCCAGGAGATAAATGATTTGTGATTGTTCCAAGTCACTTTCATTTTTCACTCAGCATGATGTTTCACTGTTAAAAAATGAACTCTGAGCCAGGGTTATCCTCTTATGTATTAAACATGATTTCCGTAGTTAGTAGACTAATTTATAATTATAATTCAAAACCACCCCTTTCTCCGGTGGATTATTTCCCCCCCCCTCCATTTCCAAGGAGGGAATAATTGTGTGTCTAGGCTGCAGGAGTGTGTGTCATGGAAACTGAATTTTCTGCATGCATTTTTCTGAATAAACAGTGCCATCAGGTCCCCAGGACCTGAGGGCTTTGCCAGCTGGGTCAGAGGAGTCTGCTGCCCAGACTAAATCAGGTTTCTTTCCTCCTAAGGCCAGTGGCCCATGGCTCCGGAGGGGGGGGGTGTCTAGGAGTGAGAGGAACACCTGCACAGAGGGCCACAGCTGCAGCTCAGAATGTGTGACTTGAGGCAGTGCATCCCAGCCTGGGCTGAATTAGTCACCAGGAGTCACCTGGGAGCTTTTTAAAAACCCCATGCCAAGGCCCCACCCCAGGTGAATGAAATCAGAATCTTTAGGAATGGAGGCTGGCATTCTTTCTTTAAGAAAAAAAAATTGTTTTTGAGCTCCAGGTGACTAATGTGCAGGCAGATTGAAGCCATTAAGTGACTCCTCCTGGTACAGAGCAGATGTGTCTGCCTGTGCCCTGTGACAGCACACAGCCCCGGATTAGACCGGAGACGGCTTTGGGCTCTCTTTATAGAGAACTGGGATCACTACATTCTGCTGCTTAGCAGCAGAATTAGAAATAGAGAACCTAGGATTATATTTTTTCTAATATGCTATATTATCCAACTCTTAAAAAGCAAGTAATTCTGGACTGATGGATTTTTTTTTTTTGAGAACTAACCATTCCAATTGCTTTTTAAAAAATCAGTTTTAACTAATAACTAGTCTTGCATTCAAATACACTTAGTTACTGAATTATATGATGTTTAGAATTATTTAAAATGACACTTACCTTGCTTATTGTTGCCTTCTTCATATCCATGTGTTAAGGGAACTAAGGAATCAAAACTGTATTGCTTTCCAGGTTCCTTCACAGCACCCTCATGGGTGAAATTAATCTCTGAATTTTCAGGGAGCCTCCCAGGGGTGTGGATATGGAAAAAATTTGTGGAAGGAGTAACTTCGATAGTTAAGATACAAGAATGAAGTACATAAATAGAAAGAAACCCTCTTATCAGGGTGAGAATGTGTGTGTTGGAAGCAAATCGTAGGAGGGGACAGTTTGCAAGGCTCACCTTCCCCTTTTCTGTGGGAACTGGATATCTGGGCAGCTGCGAGCCATGAAGCCCGAGGGGCCTTTGCGGCAGGTGCTCAGTCGGAAGGCCTCACGGTACAACGCAGTGCAGGACAGGGCCAGCCAGTCACCTCACAACAGGCTCACCTCGTGGGTGACTCAGAACCCCACCAGCTGGTTTAGAAATGAGAGGAAACACTGCTGCGTGTCGCCTGGACTGGGCTGGGTCCAGTCTCAAGCTCTGCTGGAACCGTGTTGAAAATGTCAGTAGAATTGGAAGGTCACCGTTTGAAGCCAGGCACCTGACCTAGCAGGGCTGGGTGAACTGGGGGACCCGGGCCGTGTTCCCCCGCCAAACTTGATACTGAAAGGAAATCCCAAGTGGCGGCTCCAGTTCTGCTCGCCTTGAGCAGAGAATCAGTGTAGTTTGTCATTGTAGCTATTTTGAAGTGTAGATTATAGGCACAGTCTTTTGTTTCCATAGATATTTAGACCCATACCATAAAAGTGTAGTGGTGAGGGGTTCGATACTCGCTCGCTGGGAAACTTTGGGCAAATTAGTTATTTCCCCTGTTTCCTCATTGGTGAAACAAGGCCGTGGGACTAGTCAATCTCTTACGTAGACCGCTTTCTAAATGTTTTCCCAGATTCGGAATGCCATTTAGGTTAGGTGACTAGTGCAGACAGCTTCGTACTGACCTGGAGGTCGAAGACGGGAGGATTGCTTTGCTTTGAGCCTCCCAGCTTTCTTGCTCCTGAACGCTGTGGGATCCTTCTGGTCGTCCATCCGTTCATTCATTCACCAGTTCTACTGAGTGCATGTTATATGCCAAGCACGGTTCGAGGTGCCTAGGACACGTAAATGAACAAAACAAAGACTCTTTCCCTCATGGCACTTACATCTCCTTGGAGGAGACAGACAAGATAGCGCGATGGATACACAGACTGTGAGAGGAGAAGAGTCGATGGAAAGAAAGTGAGTAGGGCCTGGAGGGCCCAGCCAAAACTGGGATCCCTCCACCCCCGTACTCTCTCTGGCTGAGAGCCCTCCCTGCCCTCCGAGTGGCATCGCGTGGCTTTGTGTTGGGGTTAATACGCAGGTCCATACTACAGTTCGTTTCTCATCTAGTCTTCTTGAGGACCTTTTTAAAAAAAGTATTACCATTCTTCTTTTTTAAAAGATTTTATTTATTTATTTTTAGAAATAGGGGATGGGAGGGAGGAGGAGAAGGAGAGAAACATTGATAGGTTGCCTCTCGAATGTGCCCTGACCAGGGACCAAACCTACAGCCGGGGCATGTGCCCTGACTGGGAGTCGAACCAGTGACCTTTTGCCTCACAGACAGTGCCCAACCAAGTGAGCCACATCTGTTAGGGCTCGAAGACTGGTTTTGACAGCTCTTGTATGCTTGAAAATCCTGAGCAAACATGAGATATTAAGTGACTGTTGTCAATTTTTACTGACCACGTAGTAATAGAAAGTTTTAAATTGTGTCAAGGAAACCTCCGAATCCCCCAGGAGCAGAGCCAGCAATTCCTTGATTTTTGTGATGGCTCTGCTCCCAGATACACAGGTGGTATATACAGGAAATCCTCACTTACCATCGTCACTCGGTTCTGCGACTTTAAGTGACACTATGTATAACGAAACCAATTTTACCATAGGCAACCGATACAAGCAAGAGTTAAGTTCTTATGGCATCTTATCGGTGTTACCACAAAACAGCAGTATTTGAGGACCTTCTGTGTGTGTGTGTGTGTGTGTGTGTGTGTGTGTGTGTGTAACAGAACTAAATAAACTCTTCTGTGGTGGAAGTATTTATGATCTCCAGAAGATGAATTCAAATACCGCGTAAACAATGTAAAGCCAGTTTCGGGGAACCTCTGACCTCTGAACAACTGTGGCCTGATCCTGTAGTTCTGTTAGCATTCATTTCCCACTTGCTGTGGTCTGGTTTTGCAAAGAAAAAAACAGCTTCCTCTACACATAGAGATTAAAAACAAGTTCATCTATAGTTTTGATATTTAGCTGACTGGGAACCGAACCACAGTTGCTTCTAAAACCAACCCTAAGTCATCTTGATCTGATGCTTTAGTACTTGGAAATCTCTGGGGCTTCTGGTTCCTGGGTAAAGTTCAATCACTTATCTGGCTTGTGGTTTGGAGAAGAGTCGAGATCTCCCTTTCAGGTTGGGAGATGGTTGGGTTTACAGCTTATAGCTTCTGTCGTTGGGAGCCACCTACCTCCTCCCACATAACGTTGGTTGATTTCCACGGTAATTCTTTTCCCCACCCTGAACTTAAAAAGTGAATCAGAGTATTACTAATTGCCAATGTTGCAATAATTTGAGATAAATGGAGACGCCGAGATGTTGAAAGGCCAGGATTGGGGATGATTGTGTTCAAAGGCAGCAGGACTCCTAAACGCGCTCGCTTTCTCAGGTGGGTTTGGCATGTTTTGATTGGTTAGGGCGAGGAGAATCTACAGCAAAGCCTGAGGAGAAATGAGGGCCTGGTAAATCACGGACCGTCACACTTCCAAGCTAAAAGGCACATCCAAGCCAGTGTTCTTTAT
Organism: Micronycteris hirsuta; assembly: GCA_004026765.1. Taxonomy (NCBI): domain Eukaryota; kingdom Metazoa; phylum Chordata; class Mammalia; order Chiroptera; family Phyllostomidae; genus Micronycteris; species Micronycteris hirsuta. The sequence continues at coordinate 38,849 of PVJI01001581.1, read as the reverse complement.
AGAATCAGCTACTGAATCCAGGAGAAAGTTAATGGCTTGCCCAGAGCCTGAGCCAGAATGCATATTCCCGTGCCTGGTCTCATCTTCTTTCAGCCTCCTTCAACCCAAACACGTCTGCTGAGCATGTGCCAGGCTTGTGGGGATGGAACTTTGGATTTTAGGCCAAGGCGTGAGAAGCAGGCCCGAGCAGGGAGGTGTGGGCGCAGAGTCGTAGGGAACTGCTCCGCGCAGGGCCTGGGCACGCTGCCAGGTCAGCCTTCAGGGGCCACGGTCCTGGAACCTGCCATCTTCCCCCTGGTGTTGCGCCGTTTCTCTGCTAGATGGTAAGCTCCTTGAAGGCCGGAGTGGTTTAGGCCCTGGGGCTCCAGTAACTATATACATACACAATAGGATCCTTCTTTCTGTGCATCTGTAGCTTAAAAGAGAGAGTCCAGCCCTCGGGGTGGGGTTGAAATAAGTGAACTGGCAAGTAAGTTGGACATGGAGGAGTCAGCCAACAGGAAGAGGTGTGAAACAGGGAGTGCCTGGGACAGATTGATAAAAACTTCATATCCTTGTCAGCCTGCTTGAGTAATGCGAGGCTATGATCCAGCGACTTACCCTGTTCAATAGGGTTAGAAGCCCTGCGATTTCTGCCTACTGTAGCAAAAACAGCCTGGACCTGACTGCAGGTGCCGGAGAGTAAAAACACAGGAGGGGGCAAGTTTTACTCCTTGGGCCTCCAGAGGGAGCTTTCTGATCCCTGCGTGGTGGCTGGTCAGAGAAGCCCCTCGGGAGGAGGGGGTCTCAAAGCAAGAGACCTAGCGTTGTTTTGTAGGCCACACTTCATCACACAGTGTCATTATTACACTTTCCTGTGGAGGTTTGCTGCTATGCTGGTGCTCAGCTGCAAACCAGCTAAGCAGCGTCAGTGTAACGCTGGTGTGAAATGAAGCACCAGAGAAGGCTCACCTAAGGTGCGAACGCGGATTGTGTTTCGTGTGTCAGATTCACCTCAGGGGAGCATCTGTTTCCTCCAGGTTTGCTTTGCACCAGTGTGGGCCACACGTCTTCCTTCTCTCTCTGTAAGCTGCTCAGATAACAAAAAAGGCACGTAAAGAAGATTCTGGTTTGCAGCCTGCTCTGCGTGAGCGCACACTTGGCTTCTGCCTGCTTGTCCAGCCCCACCTTGTCCATTGCCTCTGCTCTGCCTCCTCGGTAGCCCTGGCCTGCTACATCCTCAGACACGATAAATTTTCTTCAGTCTCGGGGTCTTTGCACGGACTGTTCCCTCTGCCCAGGAAACCCTTCCCTTTCTTCCCCCTTCCTGTGGATCTTAACTCAAATGCCAATCCTTCAGGACAACTTTGACTATGATCCCATGTGCCCCAACACAAGACCAGATCAGCTTCTCCTGTTGTGCTCTCATAGTTCCCTGTACATCTCTTTTATGGCATTGACTGCGATTTGTCATTCTCTTTGTCAGATTATTTGACTCCTGTGGTGCCTTATTACGCTCTCAGCTCCCAAAGGCAAGAATCAGATCTCTGTTGTGATTAGACCCTAGTATCTTACACAGTTCTTGATTAGTCATCATAATAACCGGCACTTTCTGTATATGAAGCACTGTTCTAAGGGCTTTATGTATATTAACTCATTTAAATCTCCCAATAACCCTTTGAAGTATTATTATCCCCATTTCATGGCTGAGAAAACCAAGGTGATGGCCAGGGTGATCTGGGTCCAGAGTCTGCCCCACTAACGACCACATTATATTGCCCAGATACTCCATTAAAGCTTAACAAACATATGTTAATTGTTCAGCAGCATCAGAGAATGAGGGGTACTACATAAGTGCACTTTCAGATAATGCCATACAATCCCAGAATGTAAAATGTAATCCCGTTTGGTAAAAAATCTCTTCAGCACTTGTATTCTTCTTCTTTCTTCTTTTTTAAAGTTCTTCTTCCTTCTTAAACACCGAAACCAAGCATAATTTACCTTTCCTTAATTGTTCCAGATAGCCAGCACCAGATGTTCTGTTCTTGCTGTCCACCCAGGAGGGCAGGAGATGAGGAGCCGCTGAGGTCTGAGTCCGAGCGGATAGTCAGGTTTTTGAGTGTGTTTACTTTCCGATGCTATCTTTGGCCCCCGCCAGTTTCTTCAATACAATGATCTTCCCTGATACTTACATAATTCTTCTCCTTGGAAATCTAGTATTTATTTTACTTCCTTAGCAGTGAAAGAGATGTTGCTGTTTTCCAAAGAAAAAACAGATTGGGAAGCTTAGCCACCTTGTCCCACAATTCAGATGCCCTTGGAAGCCGCTTTTCAGACCTGGAGAAATTGGCAGTAAGATTGGATGACCTCCAGGTCCGAAGCCTACCAGGATGGTGACTTACGGAGGAGCGATCCCTGGGAAATGGAGCCTGTTGGCTGCAGAGCATGCAGCCACTAAGAGCACGTCCCCTCGCTCACTGTGCTCTGGACAGCCTTTTCTCCCTTCTCAGGAGGGAGTTCCATTCTCCTGGGTGTCTTGGAAGGGCTTCTTCCTCAAATCCAAAGGCTTGCTCTATCCTTGTTGGGCGTTCCTTCCTGCTTCTGTCTCCTGCCTCCCCCTTGATAAGCTGGAGGAAGCAGCAGAGTTCAGTCTCGTCCAGTCCTCTTGCTCCACTCTTGCTCTTAGTCCGCGGTTGTCACACTGGAGGTTTGGTTGGGCCAGCACAGTCTTCCCAGCAGTTTCTTATGCTTTCCTATCTCTGCCCGAATGTGTGAGAACTGCACAGAGCTGTTTGCACCAGCCTCTCAGGGGAGCTGAGAAAATAGGAGCCGATGCCGAAGTTGTGGCAGTCTGATGGCATAAGATTTTGTTTCCACTTGAAAGAGTCAATATTCTGATCCGCGTTTCCTTCCTTTTTTGTGAGTATCTGCCCTGCTAAGCGAAGCAGTTGTGACATAATATGTGAGGCTCATCCATGTGTGTTTGGTCATAAAATTGTCCTTGCTGTTCAAAGGAATTGTGCCAGTCAGTGATGTGTGTTTCCTTGGCATTGGCATTGAAAGAATGACTTTCTTCATCAAAGGAATTGGCAGGAGCTACTATATCATCATCATCATCAAAGAGCATTTTTTTTAAATCATTAGAACTGGGCTGAATAAATGTGTATTGCAGGAGTTTTTTTTATGGTGGCTAAGGCTGTGACCTTTGACTTTCTGTGGTGTTATTCCCACCCACTTGGATCTACAGCGGGATCTCAGGAATTTTTACCCAGAATATTTTTTTAAAGACTCCACCCTGTATATTTTGCAGCGCCTTTTGGTATATTAGGTGTCATGTAGCATCTACAGTTTACATTTTGACCTCATCTGAAAGATCCTCCCCCTCCCCCTTCTCAGGGCAGAGTTCTGTTCTCCATTCGCACCAGCAGGACTTGGAGGGGAGCTCCAGGGCCTGAAGTGATTTAAGCTTATGGCTCTCAGAAAACCATGATTTAAAGTATCGAAATTACAGTGCGGTGTAGTGGGCAAAGGACCAGACAGAAAGGCAGAGGCCTTGGTTCCAGTCCTTTTTCTACAGTTAATTGTCTGTGGTGTCTTGGGCAAGTCATTTCACCCCTCTGGTCTGTGACGACTTCTCCTGTGAAATGAGGGAGTTGGAGAAGATGATCTCTGCAGCCCTTTTCATCTCTGAAATTACATATCCCAGAAGTCATAAACAGCCCTACTGTTTGATCTGTAGTGTATGGAGCCATATGGACTTAATGACCATCCAGCTAATTGGCGACGGGAAGGCAATATGGTGGACTGGGCCCGTGGGGAAGTAGAGTCCTCAGATGGACTTCAAACAATGGGGATTCTGGCCAGGTGTCTCAACGAGAGGCATGTTGCAGAAATCCGCCTTCTCTTATAAAGCTTGGCAACATCTGGCAAGTGTAGATGGCAATTATGTCATAAATAGTTGTTTGTAGATAGTTTCTGTTTAACTAGAACATTTATCCACTTTTTACTTGACTCCTTCTCTTCCTCTCCCCGCAAAAGACATCCTTAACTGAGGGTAAAGAACAAAATTGATAGTTTCTGATTAGTTGCTATTATTAGGACTGAAAAATTTGGTATCTGATCAAGTTTTTTTTTTCCCCTTGGGGTTTTTGTATGAAGACCTCCTAATAGTGGATTTAACTGCAGATGAATATATGTACGAATGGATCAAATCTGGCTTCTTGTAAGGCTGGTGGTCCCCTTAGGAACTTTGGTCTAAATCAGACCTTCATTAGTTTAGTTTGTTGATGCTGCTGCTGCTCCATTAAGATAAGTGAGCCTAATAAGTTTCCCAATTTTTACAAGATCTGAATTGCTGCTGTTGCCTCGTAGTGAAGACAACAATATAATAGTGGCGATACTCACACCCTAAGTCTCAACCACTAAATGATTGTGAAAGCTTGAGTTTTATAAAATGCTTGGAGATTTGGTACCACCCTAAGCACAGGTCTTGTTTCCTTGACCACGGAGCACCTTTCGTGCTCAAATGTATTTCCTCCTCCCATGGTGTCAATATAAGTTGATGGCAGAGAGACGGTGAAGACAAACATAACAGCCACTAAGTCTACTTGGACTTAGACGCAGCCTGGGGCCCCCAAACCAGTCAGGGAAATGTAGTCACGGGCTGTGAAATTAGCATACCTTTGTGCTCATGAATAAAGTGGACTTATGAGGAGCCTTATGAGGGAGCTACTCCCTTTAAAGGAGTAGCCTAAACTGAAAAATTGTAACTGTCTTAGGTGGTGGTTAATTACACCACATACAAGAATTGCCACAAGTACTAGTTTAACTCTCTCCGTTGCTTAGTTTGGAAACCACACAGAGCTGTTCAGTTAGGCCTTGCCCTTTACTGCATCCCACCCAGACACTTGACTCCTATCCAAAGCAAATGTCATGGTTACCTTTATTGACTTAATGTCCGGAAAACATAACGGCTGATAGGCTGGTTAGAAGGAACTAGTATTTGGTTGATGGATTATTGCTGGCTTACACTTAAGTAAATGCCGTATAACAGAATTTGGAATAGTTCTGAAGTAGACCGAAATCATTAAAACATAGGTACAATTGAATGAAAGTCTCTTAATATCACCAATGTTTTAATTCTGTTCCTTTTTTTTTTTCAGCTTCCTTTTCTCAGGCTTTTAAAATGATCTGTATTTTTTAAAAATTGAGTTGTGAGACAGAGAAAGAAACTTTGACTTCTGTTCTGCCCATCCACGCATCCACCGGGTGACTGACTCTTTCATGTGCCCGCAAGAGTCGAACCTGCAACCCTGGCACATCGGGACAACCGAGCCACCGGCCAGGGCAGCTTCATAATTTTTCTTATCATTTTAGTTTCTCACTTACAGTTGACATACAATGTTATATTAGTTTCAGGGGTACACCCCAGTGATGAGACGTTATATAACTATATTACTAAGTGATCATCCTGATAGATCTTATACCATCTGACACCAGACATAGTTATTGGAATATTGTTGACTGTATTCCCTATGCTGTACTTTACATTTCCATAACTATTCTTTCTATAGCAACCAATTTGTACTTCTTAATCTCTTCCACTCTTTCACCCATCCCCCCAAACACCCCCCACCCCATCCTGGCCCTCTGGCAACTGTCAAAATGTTCTCTGTATCTATGAGTCTGTCTTTGTTCTGCTTGTTTGTTTATTTTGGTTTTTTAGATTCAATTGTTAATAGATATGCACTTATTGCCATTTTAATGTTAATATTTTTTGTCTTCTTAAAGACCCTTTAAAATTTCAAGTAATACTGGTTTGCTGGTGAGGAAGTCCTTTAGCTTTTTCTTGTCCTTTGGATCTGTTCTTTGATGTTTACCCCAATTCTGTAGACGGGAGACAGAATGAGGTTTCTGTGTCACTGTGCACATACAGATGGCTATAGAGACATCTCCGTAATTGGAAGAGGGGCCTTCACTGTTGGGTTGGGTGTGTAAATGAGTTCAGGATTGGGGAGCAGGGTTGGATTAGAATACAAATCTTTTTTGTGTCTGTCTAATCAGGCCTTCACATAGAAACCATCAAAAGTAGGCCTTGGGGAGCTATTCGTTTAGCCCACTCTTCTGATCTGTATGAGGCTAGGACTCGTGTGGGTTCTATTTTTCCATAAGAGAGCTTTACGTAATGGGCGTGTGCTGGACTTAGTAAAATGCCAAACTACTGATCACTGACTGCTAAAGTCCGTACTGGGCACTGATTTTAGTCTTCACTGCTCTGGTGACTTCTAGATGGCTTTTGGGCCATCACTGGGCACAGTCTTCTACCATGTGATCAGATGGCATTAGAATGACAGTACTCTGATGGATACTCTTGTAAAGCAGCCAGATCTGCAAATAGCCAGGCTTTGTTGGAGTTTATAATCTGAAGTAGATCCTATTGCTGCAAATAGAAGAAGTGTAGACACACATTTCCTTTTTCTGAATATCATTTAGTGCCTGCCAGGGACGATATTACAGAATGCTGTTTTGAGGTACTGCCTGCCGAATTGACATATTACTGCACCAAGTGAACGTGTGTGTGTGTGTGTGAGTGTGAGTGTGAGTAGCCCTAGAGCCTCGTATCCCAATGTGGCACACCAGAAAATGTTTTACTTACATGTCTTAAAGTCAGTTCATCCGTCCTGTGGCTTTCACTAATTAAAGCCAGCAGAACAATACCCTTCTCACTTCCGAGCATTATTGCGAAGTTAATAATTATAAGCTCTGCTTCCTTAGCACACTCTAATCCATTGGAAATCTATTATTGCACATTTGGTGACATGCAGCTTTAATTCCTCTCAACATTTCTTGTGTTCTGAGCAGTAAAAACATAATTTCTTGGAAATCATTCTTATGTAATCCTTCCCTCACTTGCCTACCTGTTTTAGGTCATACCTAAAACAGCATAATGTGTAGTATTTATTAACCAAAATGAACTTGAAATCACTTTAAGTTCACTTTACCGCTGTGGCCGGCTGTCCGGTAGGTCTGAACCCTCCGGTGGTGAGGAGCTGCTGCACAGCAGGAGGCAGGCTGGGTGTTGGTGGCAGGTCGTAAGTTCCAGGAATTTAGGTGCATACTACATTGTGCAATGACAGATATTCTATGGAAACATGCCAATATCCTTGATAGAGTTCTAGGTTAGTTTGGAGAAGTGTTTTCTTAACCTTAAATAAATAAAACTAAAGTTAGGATTATGCAATATAACAATAATCCAATGAACGTAGAGGAAATATTATTTAAAAAAAAATACCCCAAATCCTGGAAATCAGTGCAGTATCCCCAAAATGAAAAAAAAAACCAAAAAAAACCCAAACCAAAAACCATTTTATCAGCCAGATTATTGTATTCTAATGTTATCAGGGAAACTGTGGTCTGTTGAAGTGGAGGTAGGGAGGAGAGAAGAGTCACCGAAAAGATTTTTATTTTAACTATTCTTACTGTTTCTCCTTATTTTACTAAACTAGCACTGCAGTGCTGTCGTACAAATGTAACTTTTGGAGCCGTGCGATTGGGTTTGGCCTGATCGATCTGCATGCCGCCCGAGAAGTGTTTGGCTCTCCCTTCCCAGAGCGGGTCCTCTCTGTGTGTGCGCATGCCTGTTTTAGGGGGGAGGACGCACCAGTTTGTAGAGAGAACCGATACTACAGTGCCTCACCAGGTACAGTTCCCTCTGGAAGGCCGGGTAGGAGACATGTGTGCGTGGCACCGCTTCTTCCCACTGACTTCGAGATGAAAGTTCTGTGCTTTTTTTTTTTTTAATCTTCAACTGAGGACATTTTTTTTTTTCATTGCTTTTAGAGACAGGGGAAGAGAAAGAGGAAGGGAAAGAGAGAAACATCACTACGAGAGAGAAATGTCGATTGGTTGCCTGCCTTACACGCCTGGACTGGGCATCACATACACCCAGACTGGGGATCTAACCTGCATCCTAGGCGCATGCCCTGATTGGGAGTCGAACCCACAACCTTTCTGTTACAGGACAACGCTCCAACCAACTGAGCCACACAGACCAGGGCTGTGCTATTTTTATTAACTTCTGACCCTTGTTATTAGGTGTTCAGTTAGCCTGTGACCTGTTTGTTGAAACGTGAGTCTGAAAATTAAGACTCGGCATTTCTTTGGAAAATGCAGCATTTCTGAGAACCCCGTGAGGAGCGCTGGCCTTTCGCGTGTCCCGAATCTTAGAGGAGCTGGCAGTGCCTCCCCACTGTTCTTCCTCGAGGGGCAGAGGGCGAGGGGAAATGAGCAGTCGACTTCAGTCACCTGTGGCCACGAAACCAAGCCCTGGGGCTTTGCTGGTGGTTTCCTCCTGCCGCTGGTGAGCCACCTCCTGGCCTGGCCAGCCCCGAGTGCTGGTTAGAAATGGGTGGGTTTTTGTCAGAGGCGGTTTCATTTGTTTTTGTGCGGCTTAGGCACACCCTGTTCCTTATGTCCATCATTCTCTTTCCAGAAGACTTTCTAAACAAAGTTATTTCAGAACTCGTCTTAGAAGAGATTTTCTTCTTACCCAAAATATAAGGGTTTGAGTTAGTTAATGCAAGAGCAACTAACCATTAGCTGAGTTTAGGATGTTAGAGAATGAAACTGTCGGCCGCCCACCTTTTTAACCATCTGTGTGAACCCGTGGGAGTTGTTTCTGGGTCTTCGCAGTGAAGGCGAAGTGAGCGGTGCGTTTTATGAACTGGGGTCGTTGCTGGACATCGTGAAACCCTTCTGTGTAATCAGAACATGGAACACGAGGATGCAGCCCGGAGTGCATTTGTTTTCACGGGAGGGAGGCTCTTGCTGAAGTCCTGGCTGAGCAGGCCTGCGGGGAGGACTGCTTTGCCCCTTGGGCAACCCACGGGAAATAAGCTGGTTTGACCTCCCCGGCACCATCTGCCCTGAACTGCCAACTTCCTGGTCCTCAGGCTGGGCGTTTCCAGAATTATCCCGGGGTCACTGTGTGTGAGATGACAAATGTCAGACTTCCATGAAGACCAGTTAGCTCATGGATGTCTAGCTCCAGGCTAGAACAGGCTACCCGCCACTGCCATTCTTTCCCTCTACAGTGTTAACTGTGTGACTGACTAGTTCTTAGAAGTCACCGTTGAAGCCAGGAATATTTATCCCACTAGTCTGAAAAATGAGTCAGATTCCGGTAGTCAACTTGAAGTAGGTCTGCAGAATCAGCATTTTCTTTCCATTTTCAGGCTCCCTGGAAACTAGTGTGCACAAACTGTGGGGCCTGTTGCCATTCCGTGTGTTGGCAGAGAAAAGGGAGCACTGACGACTGAGGTGGCTGAGTGAAGGGAATGTGCAAGTTCATTACCGTGAAGCGTGTTTTTAGATGTTCAGGTACACACAGCTCTCAGCTGAGAGCTGTGCTCAGTACTGCAGAAGGCTTATCGAAACTTAATTCGCGTTAGTTTTAGCAACTGTATTTGAAGGCAGGCATTTGCATGCTTTAAAAAATGCCAGGGATAAAGAGCCAGAAATTTTGCAATGTTAATTTGCCTCCTGAGAGAATAAAACTGCTCACCGTGGGTCCCCGGCCATTCTAATTTGAAACGGCTGAGAGCCTTCAAAGAAGGGAAAAATCTGTCGGTTGTGATAGGGTATCTGACGTCATTGTGGATGTTGTGATGAACTGTCAAGCTTTCTCAGCTGCTAAATTCAATGTCTAGCCCAACGTGGTATTTTTGAGATATTTAAAAAACTGTGTTAGGTGATTAGTGTTTTATTTCAATTCACCAACCAACCGTAGACAATTGCTCTTCCTGTGGTTTCCCGGCTGCTCAGACAGGCAGCTGGCTTTTGTTTCCACACCAGAGGTGAAGCCGCCCTGATACATTTTATTATCTATCAGCCCTTGTTCATATTAATACTGTGCTAGGTGTCCTCGACATTTAGGTCATTGTCATTGTACTATATGCTTTAATGACAACAACAAAGCTCTTCTACTCTGGGAAGCACACTGTCTTACCTGGAGACCTCTGTGTTTCTAAACTTCGGGTCCTCGTTTGGTGGGCACTAACGATCCCAGGTGGTCAAGGTGCCTGATATCCTGATACGGAAGGCGCTCGCCCTGGGCCTTGGGCGCTTGCTGAAGCTCCTTTAAATGCCAGCTTCTCTCCCGCCCGCTAACTTGTCCATCTCCTTTCTATCTTATGAAAAACTCATTGCAGATTATGTGGTCCTATCAGAAAATTTAGAAAATAGAGGAGAAAGCTAGTGCTATAATTTTACATTATTTTTTCATCTTTTTTTCTATATGTATACATTTACATTTGCTGTGTGGGAGGACTGCACAGGCTGCGAGTGATAGAAACCTAGCTCCAACAAACCTGAGCGGAGAGGGAAATTTATGGTGAGGATTGGGTGTCCCTGAGCCCAAGGACAGGATCTTGGCAAGGTGTGGGGACCCGTGGAAGCCGGGTCACAATCTCCCAGTCTCTCAGCTGTGTTTCTTCTCAGGCTTCTTTCTCTGTGGCTGCCTTTGTCTTTCTCTCTTGCCCAGTTGTTTGCCACATGGAGGAAAACACATTCACAGAAATCTCCCAAGTTTAATTTCTTACCACTTCATCCATCCAGAGAGTTCATCCCAATTCTTATGTGAACCTATTGTACAAAATGGCAGTTGCTGGGGTAGCAGTTTGATAGGTGGAGGGGGGCTCAGTCAGGATTTCCATCTCTTGGCCCTCAGGTATGCCATGTGTCCTCCCTTTTCATCTATTCCGTCCCCAAACTGCCCCTACCTAACACAATCCCGCCATCCCCCATCAAGCTGCAAACTCACCCCCTTCTCAAGGGGAGACAGCCCTAAGTGGTTCAGCTGCATCCCCAGTGGTCTTGTCATAGGGCCTGTGTTCTCCAGACCAGATGCTGCGGGTAACGCACACGCCTCTGGTTCAGGTGTGAGCAGGTCCAGGTGAGGCTTGTCATCATCTCTACGCTGTAGCCTGAAACAATTTTAACTACCCCCAAACAGTTGGTATGCATAATCTCTGGGTCCCCCGGCAGGGCAGGCACCCCCTCCGGGGCCTCTGTTTTCCCAGCCAGTCTAACTAAAACCGATTTCCCAGGTCCAAAGGTGGAATTAAAAGCAGATTCTTCCTCCTCAGGTTTAAGGCTTTACCCAGAGAGTAAACTCAGCAGGCAGATATAAAGCTTGCTATTGTTTCTCCTACTCCAGGTGAGCAGGCCCTGGCCCTGGACAAAGTAAAGGGGGGATCTTCTCTGCCTGGTGCACCAGTAGATGGGATGAGCCAGGTCTGGCAGCTGCATCGCCCCCTCTGCCAGTTGGTCTCCACCGCAGAAAAGGAGTGCAGGGACTGGAGTGTTTGTCCTGCCGCCTCACACTGTCTTGGAGAGAGCCCCTGGGCTTTCCCTTTTAAGGGACTAACTGGGCATCACCCTGTCCCTTTCCAACAATGACCAGGTATTTTGGAGTCAGACTCCCGTGCACAAGTAACCCCCCAATCTTTTAGCTTTAGTGCCAAAAGCCAGCCATATTTTTTTACAATAGCATTTGTGCCAAAGTTCAAACTGTCTCACTATAAGCAAGTTGGCCAGTTTTTAATTCAACACCCACAGGAACCAGTTAACTTATGGGACCGTATAGTGACAAAGGAAAAGACAGTCTCGCTACAAGGTGGCGTTGCTGAATGGGCGCATACCTCAAAAGCATGTTCCTAGGAAACCTTACAGCTGTCACTTGCTCGTGTGTGCGGTGCACATACGTGCACTTGTGCTCACGCACATGTGTGCACACACAGCTGCTCTCAGGGACTCTATGTGGAGGAGGGCACAGTTAATTCCTGGCAAAGCTAGAGGACAGGCAGCCCCAAAATTAAAAATGTCCAGTATGACTATAACCAGTGTACACTGAATTTTGAATTCTATGTTTTTAATGTGATAGTGTATGTAAGCATTTTTCTGTATTGTTGTAGATTTTTCCACATGCTGTTTTCATGATTACATAATGTTTCATCAAGTGTTTATGTTATAATTTACTTCAGCCATTTAGATATTATTGGATAATCGGGTCTTTCTAGTTTTTGTTTTTGTTTTTAATAAATGGGATGTAATGAGTATCATTGTACACAGAAGTTTTTCAATATCTGGAATAATTTCTTTAGGATATAGAAGTGGAATTACAGGACCAAAAATATGAGCATTTTTGTTCTTTCCAGAAAGACTACACTAACTTATAATTTTCATTGCCACCAGCAACGGATAAGAAAATGAATTTCACTACCTTTGGCTATTTTGTTTAAAAATGTTTTTTTAAATATATCAAACATAAAAATACATTTTGATTTAAATTGTATTTTGAGTATAAGCGAAGGGTAATTTGGATGTTATTTATGCATTTTCTTTATAACCTGTCTCTTTTGAAATCTTGGGTTTTTATTTATATATAAACTCATTATAGAATGAGAGCTGTTTTTCCTATTTTGCTTTAAGCATTTTCCTCTAATTCTTTGCCCTTTAAAATTTCATAAGTGTGCATAGGTGTGTGTGGGTGTGTCGGTGTTCGTCCTTATCATGGAGTCTTGCAAGATGGCCCGGTTTTAGAAAGTGAAATATAACTAAGAGGAGGAAGTCAGTTAGCTGAGTGTACTTTCTACCTCTGTCTCAGTGGATTATTGCAAAACCCCTGTCCTTGTCATGTTGGGTTGTAGGCCTGTCTGTCTGCAGGGAGGACGGCCACTTAGAATAAGGCGACCTGGGTTCTAGCCCGACCCAGTGGTTTTCTAAACAGGCGCCCTGGAGGGGAACTTTGGCTCTCCAGCCTCAGTTTCCTCATCTCTAAGGTGGTGGATTTTAGGAAGTTTCCCGGGGGAGGGGGCGAGTCTGTGGTGGAACATGCCCGAGGCGGAGAATCACATTGACCGTGAAGGTTCTTCCCCGTCTCGTTGCAGAGTTCTGGAAGCCCCAGCACGGTGACCCTCCCCGAGACCTTGCTGTTCGTGTCGACCCTGGACGGGAGTTTGCACGCCGTCAGCAAGAGGACGGGTTCTATCAAGTGGACTTTAAAGGAAGGTAACTTGGAGTCGGTCCTCGGCGGCCTGGGCATTTCCTCAGCTGCTGCCAAGGAAACATATTCCAGAAAAAGAGAAAAGCAATTTTATGTTATTGAATAAAATAAAAAGGGATAATGGAATCAAGGAGAGGACAGGGCTCGAAGGTGTGTTTGCAGTTGGAATTGTGATTATCTGCTAAGTGCATGAGTTGAAGAGGCGCTCCTTTTTTTTTTAAATTGAATTTATTGGGGTGACATTGGTTAATAAAATTATATAGGTTTCCGGTGCACAGTTCTATCATACATCATCTGTATATTGCATTGTGTGTTCACCACCCCAAGTCAAGTCTCCTTCTGTCACCATTTACCAGATATTTTGTTTAAATGGCTCTAGGCATTTCTATGAATAGTTCTGGCCTGGTCTTTACAAAAGACATGCTGCATTAATTTTTTGTTAAGCTCTAACAATTACAATCTTGTAATCATAATTGTAAGAAGCTATCTTCTCTAACCTCAAATGACTCATTTGTTTTTATAGAGGCTGCAGTAATTGAGGGCTATAAGATTTGACATTCATCCAAGTGAGCCACTTTACTGTTCTTTACATGGAAGGAGGTAAAAGACGGAGCTTGTTTTTCATTTAGTAATCTCCCACCTTTCCATTTGATGGTCTCATCTTCCTGATGCTAGCAGAGTGAGTCCTACAGCTGGGAAATTGTATTCAATTTCCAAAGGAATTTTCCCAGGTAAAGCCAATCAAATCCCAGGATTTGGGGCTTTCTGTGTCATCTCTACTGTCTAGTGATGATTCTCATTTGGCCCTAGATGAGGGTCTGACCAGCATATTCTCTTCCGTCACTAATCCGTGACTCATTATTTTCAAGAGCACACAGCAAGTGTTTTCCCTTCCTTAATAAAATGTTCCAAAATAGTATTTCAGATGGGAAAATATGGGCCTATGTCAGACGTCCACACGTCATCCTGTCAGTTCAGCAGCAAACCTAGTTAGCATCCATGGATGATGGCGGCTGGGGTCCCAGAGACCGCCCCGCCTCACCGGTCTGGGCCCTGCTGGGAGTGGCAGGAACTGCAAGCCACAGAAAGAAGCTCTCAGGAGTCAGTGGCCACAAGAGGGGAGAGCTGGGTTTTTTCATCGCGTTACAGAATGTTATCTCTACTCTCTTTCCTTCATGCTTAAGCCTTTTAATTTTTTTTTTAAACAAAAACAGAGTTGTTTAAATCTCATGATTTCTGCTTTTGTCCAAAGATGGAAATCAACAAGATACAAAAGGATTGCGATAAGCATTTTTACTGTTGTGTGAGGGCTGGTCCCTCAGTTTCGGCATTCCCAGGCAGGGCATTTTTGCCCCATCTGCTCTGCTTTTCCCTGTCTGCATCTGTTTTAAATTCATTGTCTCCAAGTCTTCTTCCTAGAAGTAGCCTCAGCTGTGTCCTGCAAAACTGTGTCCTGCCTTGTTTGTTACTTGGCCAAACGTAAGAATCATTGGAACATAAGAAGAAATGTTCTGTCTGGTAGCTTAGAGCTTAAAGCATTTGCCTCTTTTTTACTTAATAAGTGTTTGCAGAAGTTAGTCTGCGAAAGATACTGTGTGGGCCCAAAGAAGAAAAGACAGTCCTTGCCCTCAAGGAGTGCACTGTCTGGAAGGGAGAAATGATAAGTCCACAGGACTTCAACACAGAGCGTGCTGTCACCGGGTCAGACAGGTCCCAGGAACTGCCGGGGCAGGGGTGGGGGTCGCCAGGAAAGGCTTCCTGAAGCTGTGATGTGGGAGCCGAGCCTTGGTGCGGGGATTGGGTTTCAGTCGGGTGGAGGCCTGGTAAGGAGCAGAGCAGTCAGCAGGTCTAGGCAGGGCAGGGAGGAGTTAAAAGACACTTAAAGGAAGAATTAGAGAAATGCGATTAAATTCTAATAATTTCAAGTAATATTCAATACATCCTAAGTCTCATTGATTTTCTGAGAATAAACTGGCTTATTTTAGTGAAATGCAGCCCTGGCTACCAATGACCTCAATATATGTGTCTGTGCAAAGATTACAGGTGGAGATGTGTGGTGCCCCCAAGCTTTCAGTCAGTTTTAATCTTGGAATTATAACTAGAGGTTTCAAATTTGATACTTGTAAAACATTAATATCAAATAGATTATAAAAGTATCCAGATACTATTCTAGGCCCTGAGGATACAAGTGAAGGAAACAGACACGTCCTTTCCTTCATAGAAGTTTTATTCTAATGGGGAAACAGATAAGGGAATAAATGACATAGTGATGCTGAGAGTTATCAAGAAAAATAACGCAGGGAAGTGGAGTCGGGGTGCCAGGTCGCTGGGGTGCGGGCTGAGGTGGGGCTGCCGGTTTAAACAGGGGCAGCCCCACTGGAAAGGCGTCACTTGGGTAAGGATCAAGGAAGGAAGGAAGGAAGTCTTTAGGCCAAAGGCCCTGCAGGGGCACAGGTGGGTGTGTGCTTGGCATGGCAGAGGGCCAGTCACTCAGGGGCACAGTGCTGCTTTTACATACTGTTTGTGATGCAAATGCCCCACTGCTGTCCTGAAGTGAGATTTAGTCGCTAACCTGCATACACCCACAGTTTCTGTTTCTTTTTAAGATTTTATTTATTTATTTTTAGACGGAAGGGAATGGAGGGAGAAAGAGATGGGGAGAAATATCAGTGTGTGGTCGCATCTCACGTGGCCCCCCTGGGGACCTGGCCTGCAACCCAGGCATGTGCCCTGCCTGGGAATCGAACCGGCGACCCGCTGGTTCACAGCCCACACTCAATCCACTGAGCTACACCAGCCAGGGCATACACCCACAGTTTTAAAAAGAAATAAATATTTGGCTCAGTTGGTAATCTGAAATGATAGGCAAGTAGTTTTTAGTCACACGTATGTAATTTAACACATGAATGTTCAGACTCATACTGATCTCCACTGACACAGGCCGTACGGGCAAGCACGGGGCCTGTTAACGCAGACAGACGGAACTGCAGGCTGGGCCACCAGACGCCTCTGCTGGCCGGATTTCCAGGATGGGAGCAATTCTCGATAATGTTCCAAACAAAGGCACAGCCTTACCCGACTTAGACGGTAGTCACATTCCGAGAAGATTCAGCTGTAGAAAATTATGCAGAAAAGTGCTTTTGTGTTTTTATGTAAAGCACTTCGGTTGTAGGCTCAGGTAGTTACTAAAAGTTTTTGGCCCATGTAAGTGTCTGGCAGAACCTCACAGCCACCTGCAGATACGGGGCAATCTTTAGCTGGGCTGGGCTACCTGGCTACCTGCCTGCACCCCACCCCCCTGATTAGTAGTGCCTTGTCACCACCTCACTCAGTTCCTGTGACCACCAGGAAGTGCCCTCGCAGACTTCCTGAGCACTGCCCAGCCATCAGTGACCACCCTGCGAGGACCTGGTATAGCTCCTGGTGGCTGGTATGTGGGCATTGGCATTTTTGAAGCCACTGGCTTCAAAAAGGAGCAACGTGCCCTGGTGTTATAAGATGTTTGTGCCCCAACCCAATGTTGAAGCCTTATCCCCCAATACAGTGGTATTTGGAGGGGGGCCTTTGGGAAGTGATTTGGTTGAGATGCGTTCATGAGGGAGGGCCCCCCGTGATGGGATTAGTGCCCTTCTGAGAAGAAGAGACCAGCGCTCTTGTGCTGTGCACCATGTGAGAACACAGCGGGGATACAGCCGTGCAAGCCAGGGAGAGGGCTCTCGAGAGAACCCAGCCACGCTGACACCTGGTCCTCAACTTCTCGGCTGCAGAACTGTGAGAAATTAAGCCACCCAGGCTAGGGAGCTTTGTTATGGTGGCCCGAGCTGACTAAGACGCCCAGCCTCTGCTCTACAGGATCAGCAGGTGCTGCGTTGAGGTTGAATCGATGGAGCCAGGAGAAGCAGGAGTGGAGGCTGCTGCTTCAGTCCAGGCGAGGCAGGCTGTGGGCCTGGGCCTGCGTCAAAATTTGCCGATGCAAACAGACACCTCTAACTCATCAAACTGGGGTTCTGCCGCATATATATCTGTTGCTCCATGTCATGGTTTCCTAACTGTTCGCTTGTTTCAGGGGCCAACAAACTGGGAGTGTTTTTTTTTTTCTTTCCGCAGAGTGGTTTTGGCAGGTGCTTTTGTTCCTCACCCAGACATGTGTCGCTGTTCCCAGAAATGGAGGTTTCTTACACCATCGTGGCAAACCGTACCTAGTACAGAAAATGAGTTTTATTTGTTTTCAGAAACTTATTTGAGTTCTGACACTTAACTTAGGAGTGATCTTTCTGCTGTGACTTTGTAACTGTGAACGCTGTCTGTCTGTCTCTGACATCTGACCAGGGAAGACGGTTGAGTGTGTCTTATTTCTGCACGTTCGGCCCAAATGCAAACTGAAAATGTTGCTGTCGTGCTTTCTGTTAGATTTGTTTTACAAAGCTTGTTTTGGCTCGCTGAGGACTTCCTTTGTTATTGCCGACACTGGTTATGACTTCTTGCCCTCAACTTGAAATAGTAGTTAATGCTCATTTTTGATGCTCTAATCTTCATAAAACTGCAGGTAACATTTTAGCAACGCTACTCCCATCCTCTCCACGGCACAGAGGACTGGATTAGAGCCATACTTTACTAATTTAGAGTAATTTAGAACCGTACTTTACTAAGCATAAAAATATGCTAACTGTGCAACATGGCTGCTTTCCCAACCAGATGGGCCCAAACCCCTGATATGTCCCTTAAATGGTTCATATTGGAGATTCTTAGAGGGAAGGCTCAGAACAAAATTTATTTCAAATTTGAGGAAAATCTCCTTCCGGCATGAGTTTCCCTCCCCTACTGTGTGCCCCTTGCCATGGTTTCTCGGGGGCTGCCAGCATGGCCCACCCAGTCTGGAAAATAGAGCGACGCTCTGCCACTTGGGCACTGAGTCCTGCCACGTAGACTGAAGAAGTGTCTTCCAAGTCCAACTGCTCCTCGTCCCTCTGGCCAGGCTCTCCATCCACTTCCCAGATTCACGTGACAGCTTCCTGACTATGGTCCCTGCTGCCGGTCTTACCGTCCCATTCGTCCACCACGCTGATGTCACATGTGCCCTCTAAATGCCCTCTGCAAAGACTGATCCAGCACTCCCTGCTGAAATAGGCTTGCTGACTGTAGCAGGGCTCCTCCGAGTGCGGCCTGCCTACCTGCGTTACCTGTCCACAAGGAGAGAAGTACAAGAGAGAGAATGTCACCCAGCTGGGTTGTGGTTTTCAACAGCTGATCCTTCATCACTTAGTTTGGGGAGCACTGGCCCACAGGGTCAAGTCTGAGCTCCTCGGTATGCATGCGAGGCCCTTCAGAATCCGCCCTTGCCCACCTCTCTGGCCTCAACTCCCTGTCTTCCCAGGAGGTGCCCCTTGTTGGCAGCCACAACTGCTCTCTCTCTAGGCCTCAGAGACATGGGGCCTTGGCTTCTGCTGCCTCCGCACCAGCAGCTGCACTGTTGGACAGGCTCCTAGCCTAGTCATCTGTGAAGACCCCCTTCCCAGGTTACTTCCTTGACTCCTCAAGCAGGATGAGCCCCTTCCTCGTTGGGGTTCTGGAGGCACTTCCTGCTGGCGTTGTGAATTTTTGTTTACATTTGTCTTCCTGCGGAATTTCTCACTCCTTGAAGGTGGCGTTTCTAGACAGCCAGGGGTGCTCGGTAAATGAGGCACCTGCTGCCAACTCCGGTCGCAGAACCCTTCTGACTAGACATCTGTCAGGGCTTTGCCTCCTCAGGATACTTCGTCTGTCACTCATACCCCTGTCACATTAGTTTCCAGTTCCAGTTTCTGACCTGGAGTTTCAGGTGGCTTTTGCATCTGTTTGCGGGAGGCTTTCTTTCCTGTCCTTCAGGCCGTGTGCGTGCTTCTGTGGGAGGGGCGGAGTTCTGCAGGCTGTGACAGAAACGTGAGAGGGGGCGGCTGCAAAAAGGGCTGACATTTCGCTAATGGTTCTAATCTGTGTTCTCCTAAGGAATTCTCTAGGCTTAAGATATGCATCACTACCTTTCTACTTCATTGCCTCAGCACAAGAAAAGTGGTTATTTGCTCTCCATTGTCTTGGAGGACTGGAAATTAAGTTTCGTGAGAAGGGGACATGAGAGGGCCTGTTTCTGCTTTTGAAGATCCTGAAAATGTGTTGTGTGTGTGTGTGTGTGTGTGTGTGTGTGTGCGCGCGTGTGCATTTTACTGTTTATCATGGAAGATTCTAAACATATGCAGACATAGAGATACTTACGTAGTGAACCCTCAGGTACCCATGGCTCAGCTTCAGCCATCACTAGCCGTGTCCCATCTCATGTGTAGCCCCGATCCCATCTCTCCCTCATGCTTGGGATTTGCTTCAGAGCAATACAGCTCCCATAGAGTGTGGGGGAGGAGGGGGCGGGGGGGAGCTGTCTCTCAGGCAGCAGGCACCGCACATGGTAGCAGAGATGTCAGCTCCCGTGGGTCTCTGCTGCATTACCTGGTATGTAGCAGAACCCATTTGTGAGTGTTGAAGTGCATGAATAAAATGCCTTTTCTTGGCTGTGACTTACCTATCCTTTTGTTCATCTTGGGATGCTGTGCAAGGTTTGATGACACTCCCCTTCTTGAAGAATGAATTCTGTGACGTTATGACATCCTGAGAGGCATTTGGTCGTAAGTCATAGTAGTGAATGGCTTACCCTCCGCCTTTAGTTCCTTCACAGTGGCTTCTAGCATTCAGGGTGTGTTTTGGGGTCTGAGTTACTTCTGCCAAGGTGAAGATGAATTAGAACTTAGTAGAAGTCGACTGCCTTTGGTATGGGCAGTTTTTCAGATTACTTTGGTATCTCGCCATGGTCATCTTTGTCACACATGACACTTGGTGACTTGCAGAGGTGACCTGCAAGTAAACCTCTTAGTTACATCCTCTCCCAGTTCCGATGGGGTCTGGATTTTGAGGAGCTTTTGATTGGATGTCTATTTCAAAACGCTGTCCTGGCGCAGGTTGAACTTTGAGAGACATTTGAGACTTTCTATCCTGCAGCTCGGACCCAACGACTTTAACGGGAGTGGAGCATGTAGACGCCGAAAGCACCTTTCTCTGATGAGCTGCCACTGGGAAGAATTTATTCCCTAATCAGTTCACTCGAGCGCATGAGCCATATTTGGGAGACTTGCGTTCTGAATTAAGGGAGGGTGCATGACCTTGTTTCTACCAATAATTTTTCTAAGAAAACAGTGTTAGAGCCTTAAGCATCTTCTTGAGGAAATGGCAGTTGTTTACAGCAGTCAGACCAGCCGATCTAGTTTCACTGTCCACTAGGATTAAAATCTCCATGCCCTCTTTAACTCATTCCTTTCTTTCACTTCTTTTTCTCCGATCAGGACGTACTTTTGTTGATATTTTTCCTCTCCTTTTTAGTTCCTGACCACCCTCCCTTGTCCCCCACCCCACACCCCACTCTGGCTCGGGCCCTCTTACTGGGGTGATTGAGTCCCCTCCCTCACTACCCTTTATGATTCCTTCTTCTTCTCGTTGGCTTAGAACCCTGCTGTCTGTCTGTCTGCCCTTCGTTCAGAGGACTCTGTCACTCCTCTCTTTTTCTCAGAAGCCCACAGTCAGTTCCTGGTCAGTGCCCACCGTCCCGCATCAGAGTCCTCACGACTTTCCTCTCCATGGGCTCCCTGCCTCCTGTCCAGCCTTATTTGTGTTCAGAAGGAATGCGTCACACTTGCCAAGCCTGCGTCCTCGTTCCCACAAAGGGGTGGTGGCTCTTCACTCGTGCCGTCTCGTCGTCGTCCCCACACTCTGGGCCAGCCTTCTGTGTGGCGCCCTTCTGCCCTGAGAACACACCGGCCCTCACCGATGGCTCTCACCCAGGAAATCCCGGGATGCTTGTGGCATGGACCACGTGTTTCAGCCATTCATTTTATACTGTTTTGTGTCCACCAGCTTTCTAAGCTCCTTTCTTTATCCTGCACAGCACGGAACAGAGAACCCAGCTGAGAGTAGGTGCTGATGTGTGTGTGGGGGTGTGGTAAACCCCAACCCCCGAACGGGGGGAAAGGCGAGGCTCTCGCATATTTGGTGTGGGGGTGGATTGCGGGGAGCACAGAGCAGTTGGGACTTCGCTTGTGGTCTTTCCATCCTGCATCTTAGTTGACCCTGGAGAAGTCCTGGAGTCGGAGAAGAGGCTGGTTTTAAACACCGGGTGTGTAGGGGTCCGTAGGTGGTTTTATGTTAGAAGGAAGAGCAGGGCGGTCCAACCAGTGCTCATCTGGATTCTGCCGGAGAAGCCAGTGTTCCAGAAGTATCAGTGCTCACCTGGGGGAGAGGAGATAATGATCTCGTGAGGCTCCTTGAACTCCAGTCAGATGGGCAGCCTGTTCTTGTGGCTTCTGTAATCAAAGGGATCTTATTCCTTCCTGCGTGGAAAAAGTCCACCCGGAGCTACCTCCAGAGAGAGACCATCAGTCCCCAGCTCTGGATTGAAACAATGACTTAAATTGTGGTTGACTTCATCTAAGACAGTTTTCTGTTTTGCTCACTTATCACCCCCGCACTCCCCAGACCCTCGCCCATGTGATAAGCCTGGGTGTAGGGGAGCCCGAAGTGGCACTGGCAGGGCCCCGCATGCTCTTCGAGTGGGCTTCCCTTCGGTCTCGCTGAACCCTGTGGGGTGATGGGGTCCGGCTGTCCAGAGCCACACGACAGGTGAGAGCAGGAAGAACAGATCTGTCTTTTCAGCCTGTTGGAAAGCCTTTTTTTTTTCAAAGCTTTTCTTTTTTTAACTTTTCATTTTAGAAAAGCTTCAACATTCAGAAGAGTAAAGAGCATAGTGTCATGAAACCCTCACTCACCAGTACGCAGCTTCAGTGATGATTAACACATGGTAGTCCCCTTCCCCTGCCTCCACTATTTTGAAACAAAGGCCATATCACTTTTGGCCATCCCCTGGCCAGGTGGCTCACCTGGTTGGGGCACTGTCCCATGCACCGAAAGGTTGGGAGTTTGATCCTCCATCAGGGCACTCACCTAGGTTGTGGGTTCCATCCCCGGTTGAGGCACCTACAGGAGGCAACTGAATGATGTTTCTCTCTCTCTGTCTTTCCCTTCCTCTCTCTCTAAAATCAATAAACATATCCGGAGGTGAGGATTTTTTTTTTAAAAAGGCTGTATCATTTTTTTCCCATAAATTAAAATAATTTTAAAATGTGAGTGAACAAACAGAACTATGCCTGGGCAGCTCTTTTTAGCTTTTATCATGTAGGTCTCTATGCGGAAAAGTCCTTTTTATTTTAAAAAAAACTAATCTGAATGACTGTAGTCTGCATGCACTACTGAATATCTTTCTTTCATTCTGCAGACAACATTGTCTGCTACTTATGAGGGGCGCAAAACCTGGGCAGCAGTCACTCAGTTCGCTCTGATTATTCATTAAACTGTACGTAATCAGCTCCATGTACTTTTCTGTGTAGACACTCACAATAAGCAAAATAGATGGTCCCTGATTTTCCAAGTGCCTAGAATTCAGTCCAGTCCCCAAATATTTGAGAACCTGAGAGGCCACATGCCATTAAGTACCTGTCCCTTGAGAAATGTGGTAAGTGCATCATGGGAACGTACCAAGTGCAGTGGGTGGTCAGCTTCTGATTTCCTGGACGAGGCGGCAATGGAACCGACCCTGAAGGGCAACCCGGATTTGGACCGATGGAGATGGGACAGGTAATGGTGAGCACAGACACCAACACGAGAGCGTGGGGGCAGTTTGGGGAAGAGAGGTGATGGGAAGTTAATCATGGAGAAGGACTGGGCGCTAGCGGTGCAGAGCCTTGAACATTTATGTCTGTGGTTCCCAAGCCATGCTGAGGGGCCCCGGTGGCACCGGGAACTCAGAGATGCTGCAAGTTGTTTTAAATTTTTTTTTTTTAAGATTTTATTTATTTATTTTTAGAGAGAGGAAGAAGGAAGGGAGAAAGAGCAATGTATGGCTGCCTCTCACATGGCCCTCACTGGGGACCCGGCCTGCAACCCAGGCATGTGCCCCGACTGGAAATCGAACCAGGACCTTTTGGTTCCCAGCCCGCGCTCAATCCACTGAGCTACACCAGCTGGGCTGTTTTAAATTTTTGAGAAACACTGCAGTGCTCTGTGAGTGCCAGACACCGTGCTCAAGGTAGCTTATGGTTTCAACATGAGACGGGGCTGCTTGTCCTTTCAGTGATGTTTCTTCATCAAGCTGAGTTTCTGGCACTCACTGTGATACACTCAAATGCCACGTGCACATCAGTGGGGAGTGGTAAGGAGGATGATGGTGTCTGATCTGATCGTGAGATCTGGAATGTGTGCATCACCCAACAATTACACTCATCCCATTAGTAAGTAATTATGGTTAAGAATGAAACAGATGTTTTTCTTTCAGTTTACGTGTATTACTTTTTTCATGTGACTTTTAAGTTGCTAGGCCCTAAAGTTGTTTGGAGCTTACTGCGTAATACATGGAACCACTAGGTATTTCTTTCGGCCTCGGGCCCTCTGAAGGAATTGCTGAGACACTAAAGGGTGCTGCAGACCAAGAAAGTTTGGGGACCTCTGACCAGAGCCACAGAGATGGAAAGTGTTTGCCAGGCAGAGGGGAGCCATTGCAGGATTTATGTGGGGGGACGACATGAACGGATTGGTCTTTATCAAGCCCTAGCAGGAGTGGGTGGGGTGCACGTGTGAAGGGCAGAGACCCAAGACAGGGAGCTGATTAGGAGACTGCAGTGTAGACCCAGCGAGATGTGGTGACTGCCAGATTTTGGCAGCAGTAAAGGAGGGCTTAGATTTTGAGGAATGTTTAACATGCCCAATCTCACAAAACTCTGAATCCAATTGAATGGAAGAGGGCTAGAATTAAGAAAAGGAGAGAGTCTAGGACAACTCTGGGTTTCTGGATTGCGTGACTGGGCGGAAGTGGGGCTGGCCAGCTCATTGGGGGATTGTAAAGGAGGAGCAGGTTTGGGGGTGGGGCATGACATCAGGGGCTGAGATACCCCATAAGCAGCTGGAAATTGGACTGGGTCCTGGGCCCAACAGGAGAATGTTGTCAGATGCCACGCGGAGACCTAATGAGAAGGACTTGCAAGTGTTTGTTTGATCTGGTCACTGAAACTGGACAGTGGCCATTTTGACCTTATTCTGGGGGTTAGGGGCCAGAGGGCAGTGAGTGGAGAAAGGCACAGAGGGCAAGAAGGTGAAACAGGGGATCCAGAGCAGTGGTTTCTAGGATGACTCGGGTCAGAACTGCCTCGCATGTGTTAGAAACGCAAGCCTACCTACAGAAGCAGCTCCCTAGGGAAGGACCCAGACATCAATGTTTTAAAAACTGTGGGTAGCTTGTGCATTGCTGGTGGAGATGTAAAGCAGTACAACCACCTGGGAGAACTGTTCGGCAGTTTCCTGTCGAGTCCAATGTAAACAGTCTGGCTTGACCATTCTACTCCTAGGTATATTCCCAACAGAAATGAAAATATAAGTCCAAGCAAAGACTTATACACAAATGTTTGTAGCACTGTGATTCACATTTTTCCAGCCCCAAACTAGAAATACCCAAATGTCCATCACCAGATAAATTGTGGTCTATCCATGCAGTGGAGTACTCTTCTGCCATAAAAAAAGAACAGAATATGATGCACACAACGATATGAACGCATTTCAAAAACATGATGCAGAAAGAAAGGAGCCAGATGCCAAACAGACCCTGCTGTATGAATTCCATTTGTGAAATTTTAGATCAAACGCAGTGCGTCTCTCAGTGGTTAATATGGGTAGGGTCAGGGATATGGCATCCAAAGGGGTGTGAGAAATGTTTAAGTGGGGGGTGGGAATGATCTATATCTTGATGGTGAGGCTGGTTGTAGACATGAGTTTGTTTTTCAAGACTCCTCGAACTGTGCATTTAAGTGGATCCATGAGGAGAGAAAGGAGAACACGGGCAAAAGAGAGGAGGGAGCCCCGAGGGTTGGTGTGTCAGTAAGCAGAGGGGAAGGAATTAGCTGGCCAGGAGGACTTGAAGATCCTTGCAGACAGGGTACCACTTGGAGGCTTAGATCAACGAGTGTGGAACATCTATGAATTTGAAGGTGAAACCATTGTCCTTTTTAGAGATGTGAAGGGAAGAGAGGTGGAGTTGGGGGCAGTTGGAGCGTGAAGGGTAGGAAGTTTCAGAGGGTTCACTCTGTCCCCTGAGCCCCAGGAGGCTGAGTTGTGCATGGAGAGAAGGGAGCCATGAGGCCAGGAGTGAAGGTTTGAAACACCAGCCGTGAGGATCAGACAACCAGGGAGTGGATAAACTTGCTCCTGTGACATGGGGCCCAGCTGGCTGTAGACATAGAGTGGTATCTCCGGGAGTGATTGTAGCGTTTTCTTCAGCAGCGCTCGGAGCCTGTGTGGAGGAACGGGCTTGCTGGGTGGATTCTGGGGTGAGTGCTGACAGAGTCTAGCTGCTGCATTATTAGAAGTAATCAACGATGCATATCCATGCAGGGCAGGACTGGAAATAGGAAGGAAACTAACAAAAATGTTGAGCTCCTCCTATGCGCCAGGCACTGTTTTAGATTTTGGGGATATAGCGGACAAGAAAAGATGAATCCCATTCCTTACGAAGTTTACAGTGGCTAGAGTTAGACATTAAATTAAATAAATAAACTATACTATGCTTCAGAGGCGGTACATGTTATGGAGAAAAATTAAGCAGGGGAGGGGGTAGGGAATCCTGGCGGGTAGGAGGTGGTCAAGGAAGACCTCTCTGAGATGGTGACATTTGATCAAAGACCTAAGCAGAGGAAACAGCAAATGCACAGGCGCTGGGGCAGGGACACGCTTGGCAGTATTCGAGGAATACAAGGAGGCCAGCACTTCTTTGGAGATAAAAATATTTAAAGTTTTACCCTCATGAGCTTAGACCAAGGGACGCTGTGAATATCTATTTTGAGTCATTTCTGTCTCAAGCTAAAAGGGAGGATTAGATTAGCACAAAACAGGAGCCGCCACGAGTGTCCCATGATCTCACCCAGGTTTCTCTAGGGCTGTACGTTTTCGGGCCTGACCCGCTAGGAGAGTCAAGTTGAGCCCCGAGGCTGCTCCCAGGGGAGCACTGAGCAGGTTCCTTTCTTCCTGTGTTGATCCGGGAAACCGATCACAAATTGCAGCTATTCAGCCATTTTCTCCTCTCCTGATATTTTTACCTTTACCCGATATCCTTACCTTCAGCTGGAATAACACCCGTTTTTATACTTGTGAAGTAACCCCCCCCTTTTTTTTCCTTTCTGAAAGTAAAACAACTTTTCTCCTTATCAGCCTCCCTATAGATAGAGTGGCTTATTTTGTAGCGGCATTTGTTTATATGCTTATAGTTAGGCCAGGTTTCTTTTCTCGTGGCTGAATTTTTTTTTCTTTAAAATAAGACTCTTGCCTGATACCAGTTCCCATTATTAAATCAAAAACAACCACCTTTTCATATTGGGCTCTCATTGCGTATTTTCAGATAATGCTTTTTGCTTTTATTTTGCTGGCTTTCCCAATCTTTTTATCTTTAATCTTATGTATTATGGAAAATTTCAAGCATATGTAGAGAGAACAGTCCAATGACCACCCCGTGTTATCACTTTCAGCTTTAAACAGTTGCTGCCATTTTTTTTCATTGTATCTGTTCCTCCGTACAGTTTTTTCTGTAGTATTTTAAAGCAGATCTCAAATTCAAATGATTTCTTAAGAAAAAAGAAGGCAGCCGCTTGCTTGCCATCTGTGAGAACTGTCGTAATAGCTGTGCTTCCACGTGGCCTGAGTTCTGCAGACGTTTATTCCAGGGACCTTATTTACCGAGTGGATGGGAACGCCAAGGTGGCCAGAAGGTGCTCCTAGTGGAGACCGTCTCCTCCTTCGCCTCGAAAAGCAACATGGCTCTCAAACACCAGTGCTGCTGTCCCACCGACCCTTTCCCGGCTCCTGCCGATGACGGCCTGGAACCGACCTGGTGCCAGGCGTTGGGGGACCTGAGGCCTCCGTGTCAGGTGACCAGTGAATAAGCTCTAGAAGACCAGGAAAATCTGCACCTGAAGACGAGTCCCTGACAGTGCACAGATGCTGCACCTCAGAGATAAGCTTACAACAGGAATTGAAATCCTGTTGGCCTCCATGTCTTGTTTCTGGTGACTTGCTAGAATTTGGCAGTGTCGCCTTTCTCTGAAACAAACCAAAAAGATGCCCTGTTGACTGCTGTGCTTGCTGTGGGGCCTGGCACTCTCGCTCTTCCTGGCCCCAGGGCTGCCGTCACCAGGCTGCAGCGGCACTTGACCGTTTCAGGGAGGGAGCGCTGGGTGCCCTGATTTCCTGCCTCTTGCATCAGTCTGTTTGCGAGCCTGTACCGAGAGGCGGTTAATGGGAACGACAGACATATGCTCACTGACTGGAAGTTTTCCCCGGTTCCTAGAATGTTTTTGGTTTAATGAATTGTGTGTGTGCTGTCCACAGGTGCCCTGTGGTGTGTGCTCCTGTTGTGAACACCGTCTGCCTTCATGCAGGGGCTGGACTTGTAAAGCAAGGTCAACAAAAGATAAGGCTTGAAAGAGCTTTCTTTGTCTGACAGCCCAACTGACTGGGAGAATTAGCTGCCTGTCACCATCGGCAGAGTGGCGGAGCCTGGAACTCTGTGTCCAGAATCATTTCGCAGTGTTTGCTGTCCTCATCCCCGGCTTTGAAGTTGGATGGACTGCCTGTGTAGCCCATGGGGGTTTTAAATTTTGTTACCTCTCCGGGGGATACGTTTTCATTGCTTTTAGAGCGAGAGGAAGGGGGTGGGGGAGAGAGAGAGAAACATCAATTGAGAGAGATACAGCGATTGGCTGCCTTCTCATACACACCCGGACAGGTGATCGAACCCACAACCTTCTGGTCTACGGGACGATGCTCCAGTCAGCTGAGCCACACCGGCCAGGGCTACCCATGGGGTTTTCGATCGCTAGAAACAGCTCATTACTGTGCCATCTCATGCCTGTGGGTTTCAGCTCTGTCACAGCCCTGCGGTGTCAGCAGGCTCTCACCCCTCCCACCACCCACCCCTGGGGGTCAGGCGTGTCCTCTGGATTTGTGCCCGGGAGAATGTGGGGAGGGAGGAATTCTGCCATTTTGACAACTGCAAATATAACGTTGACTTTAAGAGAAAACTTTTTTCCCCAATTTAAAAAGTAATATCTACTTTTGTAGAACTTTGGGGAACTAGAGGAAAGTTGGGGGAGTTACTTACATTTCCAACGGAGATAACTTACAATTAGCATTCTTTGCCTCTGCATGTGGTTTTCTATGTGCTCTGAAGATTTTCCCCTTAGCTGTACTAATAGTCTATGTACAATGTTATCTTTTCTCCTAAACATAATAGTCTAAAAATTTGTGCATGTTTTAAACTTTTATAAGTCCTTTTAGGAGCCCTAATTTTCTTCCCAGTGGGCATTTCATAATTTAACCATGTTCCTGGATAGTTAGGTCATTTGTAATGCTACCACGAGCATCTTTGTACAGAAAACATTTTCTAGGTTTGTGTCGTTCTTATACTAGACTTTCTAGAGTCCTGAGAATGAACACTGGGAGGCTCTAAGATTCCCAAAGGGCGGCTGTGTCAGGGAGTGACACTGTGACCCACTGTCCACTGTGGGCTGTGACCGTTCTTCCTTCTACGTCCTCCCCCCCCCCCCCCAGTGATCTGCGTGTTTCCTGACAGCGGTCCCATTCTGCTGTCAGCTCTCTCTCCAGTTCCAGTGACAATCATAAGAGCTCACATCTGCACCTTTGTGTGTGTGTTTTCTAAGGTGCCTTCACGTACGTTATCTGATGCAGGTCAATTTAAGTTGCGGGGACAACTTGGGGACGGGTCCTGGGAACTCTCTAGGAACCTTGATGTTTGGGAGCCTGTCTGATGATGCCTTTGTTGTTCTTTCACGCAGATCCAGTTCTGCAGGTTCCAACACACGTGGAAGAGTAAGTTTACCCCTTTGCTTCAGCACTTCCCTTGGATCCATTTTCTGAATTATTCAGTGTTTATGAAGCTGGTTGCTGGGAGTCCATAGGCATCAGTTTAAGGTAGAATGGGAATGACGGAGCCCCAGGAAGTCCTACAGGTGCCGTGACGGAAGCCTGTGCCTGGGCGAGGACAGTCTGTCCTTTGGGAGGGAGTTGGCGGCTTTATCGGGGAGGGAGGCAGTGGTATTAAAAAGGCTTATTTGAGATGGAACTGAAGTTGAGTGTTTAACTTAAGCTTCCAAAGGAAGGCCTAAGGGTTTAGATCTCTCCCTCTGAAGGTGTTAACCAGAGAGAACAGACACGAATGAACGTGACCTGCTTCTGGAGTGTGTGTGTTGGAGTAAAGGCTGGGTGGCGCCTGTATGAGCCTCCAAAGATAGTCCGTCCTGAGTAGAGAAAAGACTCACCCAGGGGCTTCTGAGAGACCAGGTGTCGCCTTTAGCAGCTGACTTGACCAGAGACCGCCTCACACCTGCTTCAGGGAAGCTACCGGCTGAGAGACCTTTATCCGTGTCCTTGGCAGGTTCTTTCTGATGTCAAGCTTTCAAAGTCTGCTTTTATTGCCTCCAGTTTAAAAATAAGTGTTTGTTGAACACTAAAGGTAGATTAGTTTACCTGTTTATGTTCTGTGCCGTGCTAGTGAGTATTAAATGTTGAAGTTCTGCACACAATTGACTTGGAAACTGGAAAGCAGACTTGCTGGGTCCTTTTTCCTTATTTTATCCTCATCTGGAGTGCTTTGACCCAATGATTTACTCTTCTTTGATGTTTTGCAATTTTTCTTGTACAGGTTTTTGTTTTTTCCTACTCAAGTACAGCATGCACCCCCATAGGGATATTTTGTCTGTGCTAGAGTGAAAAAGCAGTGGGTGGAATCGGCTTATATACTCCCCCCTCCCTTTCCCCCTCTCTCCCAGTCCCGGCTGTGACAGTTTGTTCTGTGCCCTGGGCTGTAACTTATCACTGATACTCACTGTTTAATTTCCAGGCCTGCCTTCCTCCCAGACCCCAATGACGGCAGCCTCTACACACTTGGGGGCAAGAACAATGAAGGCCTGACGGTGAGTGTTCTCCTGAGGTTCTGGACCAGCGATCCTCTATGTCTGCACACTGAGATCACCTGAGAACTTAAAAGACATTTGGGGGGGATTCTGATTCAGGTGGTCTGGAGTGGGGCCTGGGCATCAGTATCTTTTCACAGCTTCCAAGCTGAGCTTTTAAATGGCAGCCAGAATTCAGAAACATTGATCGAGACCAGCAGGTCCTGATGGCCCAGCCAGCACCCTGGACAGGTATAATACTCCGCTCAGTGACAGGCTCACGCACACTAGTGATTCTCAAGTTGGTGCTGGTGGTGATGGGGCAGGAGGCGGCGGGGGGGGGGGGGGGGGGTGTTGTGGTTTGAAGCTGCCCATCCCCCTGCAGACGCCCCCATGTGGGTGGTGTGATACTCTCATCTCCAGACGGTTCCCGACCTCAGTATGCATTGTAGTGACCTGGAGCACTCTGAAGGAATACCAAGCCTTGGCACCAATTTCAAAAGTCTCCATTTCATCAATGCAGGCGTCAGGATTTTTAAAAACTCCCTGGGTAAGAGAATTTAGAAGCAGGCCCCACATACGAGCACCTGATTTGGGACAAAGGCGACACCTCAGAGCAGTGGGGAAAGCTGGCCTTGTCCATAAACGTTTTGGGTCCGTTGGGAGATCCGTGAGGAAAAACATCTTGACTCCCACCTCCCACCAGACACACGGAACTCAGTCCCAGACGGACTGCACACCTAAACGTGAAACGTGAAACAAAGCTTTAAGAAAAAAAGCAGAACGTCTTCGCGACCTTAGAGTAGGTTAGGGTTTCATAAATAGGACACAAAAAACCCAGATCAAAACAAAACGCCCCACGCTAACCATAAAGGAAAAAATCAGTATACTGAATTATATCAGATTAGGAAGTTTTTGTCTTTAAGAGACACAGGAGAGGCAGGCGGCGACGTGCTCACAATGCCCATGTCCAACGAAGTCCTCGTATGCAGAGCATACGGGGTGGGGCAGAAGCGGCTTTAGAGTTGCTTGTATGGAAAACAGTACAGAAATTAATAAACAATAATACAAGAATACACTGTGCTTCACTCGCAACTATAAACCTACTTTGCCCCCACCCCGTATAAACAACTCTTATGGATTATTTTAAAAAGACAGACAACCCGGTAGAAAATTGGAAATAGTGGATATCCACATGGTCAATAAACGTATGAAAAGGAGCTCAGCTTCATCAGTCCCCAGGGAAATGTAGATAAGAACCACCGTGCCCTACTACTCCCCACGCGCTAGAATGGCTAATGAGAAAACTGGAAAAAGGAAACAGGTGTGAGGAGCAGGCTCCAAGCAACCAGAACCCCGTGCTCTGCGGTGGAAGTGCGGGTGGTTGCGGCCCGTTCGGCAAACTGGCAGTGTCTGTGACAGCGTGGTGACGCTGTAACCGCCTCCCGGGGTGCGTGCCCGACTGAAAGGCATGTATGTGCTCACCAAAAGACAGGTACCCGCCTGTGCTGCAGCACTATTTATAATAACCGAGAAGTGAAAACTACCCAAACAAGTAGCATCAATAGTCGACAGGATAAATGAGTTATAGAATTGTTTATAGTTCAATAGTGTACACCAGTGAGAATAGTCTGTGACACGGATGAATCTTGCCCAAATGAGGTTGGAAAAATGACAAGCAAGTCTACACAGTGCATGATTCATTTCTACAAAAGTTCAAAGGAGGGAGAAACGAGTCCATGATGTCGGGGTGATGATTACTCTGGGGCGTCACCATTGGAAGCGAGGACAAGAAGAGGCTCCGAGCGCTGGCAAGGTCCCGCTTCGTCGTCTGGGTGCTGGTTCCATGGGTGCGCTCACATTGCAAAATGTACCCGAGCTGGCACGTCCGTGAGCTTTCTGTGTGTAAGTTCTGCTTCTACAGAAGGTTTAAAAATCCTCTGATGGGCAGCCAAGGTTGAGGAGCACTGGTCTGGACTGTTACTGGCTTGGGAGCTCTGATTGGGGTGTTTTAAAGTCTTTTGATGAATAGCTGTGACTGAAATGGGGGGAGAAAGGCAAGTCTTGTGTGGAGGTGTATGCGTTTCACCTTCAACATTTCTCCCCACACCACTGGACCCTCCATTGCTGAAGCACCCTGTTAGCCAGACACCGGGCTGTTGGTGTTGCCCATGTGACAGGACCGGGCACTGCACCTGGGGAGGCAAAGGACTGTGCCCAAGGTCAAAGCTTCGAGCGTTGGACTTGGGCTTGAAAAGCTCTGTGACTTCCCAAGGATGCTCTGGCCAGCGCCCCACGTGCCTTCCAGCGCTGTGGTTTAGCAGCTCCAGGCACAATGTGTTTCCAGCCCAAGCCCTGAACCAGGAGGCTCCGCAGATGCCCCGGGACTCCAGGCTGGAAGCCTAGCCGTGGCTTTCTGATTCTCAGAAACGTCTGGCAGAAGCCCAGTCATTACAGCTTCTCAGTGGCATTTTTTGCTTTTCTAAGGCTCAGCTTCAATGTTGGGGTGATGGGAAAATCCAAATGATTAATGATTTCAAGTTCTGTTTATTGAAGCAAGGGAGAAATCTTCTCTTTCGTGGAGAAAAAGGCAGGGTAGTAGAAGCAGGTATCTATAGAACAGTTTCAAGAACACAGAATGTTCCAAAAATAAAGTCTACTGAAACAAACATTCACCAAAAGGACTCATCAGATGTCAGCTGTAGGCTCAGAAGAATCGGTTTTATGATGAAATGCAGTTGAAACACGTGGATCCCTTTGAGTTTCTTTTCCTGGCATCTACCATAACTTCCTTTTAATACCAAAGGTTCGATTGTCTTCTGTTTTTCAGTAGAGAATTATTTACTGATGAAAACATCAGAACCTCTTTTCCACCTCAGACTCCTATGTTGCCCACATAACGATGACTTCTCCTTTTTCTCGAAGCTTCAGCCGGGCACTTCCATTGCTTCTGTCAGGATTAATGTTGTGGCTCACTTTCACTCGGAAAAGCATTGATATTCTACTCAGTCTAGCTGGCTCTGGGTCAATTTTCCAAGACCGGAGAGTTCTCCCCGCCACCCCAGCCCCCAATTAGAATTTCAAAGATTGTGTAACTCTCCGTGTTTGTGTAAGTCTTTTCAGAAAAGGTTTGTGTCATCCCAGAAGTGCTCTGGAAAAGAGACATGGAGGGGCCCGCGGAGTAAAGGAGCTAGTGTTTGCTGCGCCAGGGGCCTGGGGGTGAGGACCTGTCCTAGATGGGTCTGAAAGCCTGGGGCACCTCTTCTCCTTGGTTTCCAGTTAGGAAAACTCCCGTCTCCCATTAACGATGCTTCCCTCTTTTTAGCAGAATTAGGCAACAGAAACAGATTATGCTGTAAAGTTGTAATAATTGCATAAGACTTGGTTAACTTATTTTTTCTTTTTTTGTTTTTTTTAAAGAAACTTCCCTTTACCATCCCGGAGTTGGTTCAGGCATCCCCATGCCGAAGTTCAGATGGGATTCTCTACATGGGTAAGAGCGCCTGTTTTCCACCCTGTAACTGGGAGCTCTTTGGAAATGAGCGCCAGAGTCTGGGGAAGTGGCATCTCGAGGCAGAGGTGTGCAGTCCCTCCCCGCCGGCCCTTCTGGGAAAGGTCTTTCTTGCCTCGGTTGGGCTTTTTCACGCCAGGATCAACTGAACAGTTAAGAAAGGGTTCCCCCGACTTGGGACCAGACTCGACACCATTAATATGGTTACTTATTTAACAAGCTTTTAGCTGCTGTGTTGACCTACCCCTGTGATTTAAAGATTGCAACATACTCAGGAGAAATTGGACGAAATTTTAAGTGAATACAATAGTCTGAGCCAAGAGAGGGAAGCCAGGCTCTTGCCTATTAATTATCGGGCTTTCTTAGTATTTCCTGCTATCAGAATATTGGGTAAAACCTGCACTTAACATCTTGCCTAGATAAGCTGCCTTCATACCTGCAGGGGTCACATCTTTCAAAGCATCAGATCACCTGCTTTCCTTTTACCGTGTTGCTGCCAAAATGTCAATAAAAATGCATTTGTAACACAAAGGAGAGCTGTATTTATGTTGAAATCGTAGTAGTAATAATATCCTGTGTTTATACACCAGTTTCTGGAGGAACTGAAAGTGCCTACTGCCTGTTCATGCCTTGGGAGCTGTATGTGTATTTCTGGGCCTCGAGTGCAGGCCGAACCTTAAGTTTTTGTAAGGACCCTGGGCTCTGGCTTCCTTCCACACCTTCAGAATGAAGCCCTCCCTCCCCCCACCCTTGCAGCCTAGAGCATTGGAGGAAGTGCTCAGCCCAGGCTTTCTCGCCTCTGCGGCAGGCCCCAGGCCCCTCTGAGCACCTTCTGACCGTCTGCGTTGCTTTCTATACGGCCTTCCAGCTTTTGCCAGTGAGTCATCCCTTATGGTGCATTTAGGGCATTGTGGGTCCATCATCTTTGTGTGGTGCCCTCTTAAGTGAGTTCACGGCGCATATTTCAGTGTGGCAGTTGCCCAATCCATCCACTAAAGTGGTAGGTGGGTTATGGAGGCTGTAATGCTCCTGGAAGTAACCAGGGAGGTGCCGTGTCAGATGGAAAGGGATCGTGGTCACGGCTGTTGGGCGATGTTTTCGCTTATGTTCAGATTTTTTTCATATTAAGATTTGTTGCAGAGCATAGAAAGTTACAATCCATGGACAAGTGTCACACATGTGGACTTGGCATGTGTTCTACGTCCGTTAGAGCTAAGTGTGGCTTCGGCAAATTCGAGCACCCTGTGCCCTTTCTGGCGTCTCAGTCTCTGCTTCCAAAGACCCACTGACATAAGAAACCTGGCCAATAAGTTAGGAAGATACAAGTGATCAGAGGCCATGCCTCATGAAATGGAAATGGCACACATCACGGTGAGTGGTGGGCCTGCAGATGTAAGGCCTGTGCTGCGGACTCACCGCTCCCATGATGCTCTGGTGTACATACTGTAGATGCACAGCTCTGAGTTTTCCCGTGTGTTGTTTGGTTGTGCCGTCCGCCTGTTCATACCTTCTAATCAGCCGACCACGGTGAGAGGTATAGCCTGTGGCAAGGGCATAACTACTGGCTGGGAAGGGGTTGGGGGCTGAGATAACTTTGGCCTCCTTAGCACCAGGTTGCAGCCAACTCCACTGCCCAGTCACAGGCACCAGCTGATTAGAATTATAAACAATAACTGTAGATCCTCTTTGCAAATGAGCTCATTAGTAGGGATGTTGAGATGTATGCATGATGGTTACCAGAGAGATGACCCCTGGCGACATTTCTATATTTATATAGATCTTAGTCGATGGGACAGAGACTGCCCTTTACAGGCCAGCCTTGTAATATTTAAGGCCACTAATCAAAGCAATGCAATCTAAGAGTTACGAGGTTTAGAGAAATTTTCATACGTGATTAAGTTATTAAGTTATTATTAGACCTGGTGACCCAAGAAACCTTATTATTGCCACATCACCATTTCCCTTGTCGCCCTCGGAGCAGGGTGGTGCCTGCGACTTCGTGAGAGTTTCAGGCCTGACCCTCAGCACGGAGGGCCTCGGGCTGCTGGTTTGGCAGTGGTGTTTTTTCCATATAGGACGAGTGTAAACCACAGGGTGTCCTGGTGACGTTTCAGGTAAAAAGCAGGACATTTGGTATGTCATCGACCTTCTGACCGGAGAGAAGCAGCAGACTTTGTCATCGGCCTTTGCAGATAGTCTCTGCCCTTCGACCTCTCTTCTGTATCTTGGGCGAACAGGTAAGAAGGAACCTTTTGTCGTGTACAAACCTGCCTGTTTCCAGAAAGGACAAGAAGTAGCCTCCCCATGGGTCTCTGCCTCTGGGCTGCATTCTCGAGACGGTAGCCAGAGCTGGTTTCTCCAACACAGATTTTACCACATGGTTCCCCTTTCTAAGACCTGCCATGGCTCCCCACTGCCTGGGGTTATAGTCCGCACTACCCGCACCCTGGGGTTATAGCCCGCGCTGCCCGCGGCCTGGGGTTACAGCCAGCACTACACACGGCCCACAAAGCTCCAGGGATGCAGCTGCTACCTCTTTCACCTCCTCCCTCGCTGCATTTCCCTCATCTCAATGTTTCCCAATCAAGATGGACTACCTGCAGCTCCCAGAACAAGCAGTGCTATTTTAAAAAACTTGGAATAGGGGTCCCTCTCCACCAGGTATGCAGGTTTTTGCCTGTCTGGCCAGTGTCCTCTCTTCACATTGTTGCTCAAAAGTCACTCTCTCTGTGAAGCCTTTCCTCACCTCAGCTCCCCGTCCCTGCCCAGGACAGCAGCTGTTCACCCTCGGACACATGCCATGTGGGCCCATTACCACGGCCATCTCACCGCCTGTCACCCGTCCTTGAAGGCGTCAGCAGCACGCTCCTCACCGCACCATATTCTATCACTTTCCTTTTCAGCCTCGCCTTTTTAAAATTTTATTTTATATTTTTAAATGTTTTTACTGTTGTTCAGTTCAGTTGTCCCCATTTTCCCCCCACTACTCTCCCGGCCCTGCTCACAACCCCCTCTCGTCTTCTTAATACTTGTCACTACATGTTTTGCAATCATATGCGCCTATTTTCTGCTTCCCCTTCTGCACCATCAGCTTCCCGAGGGCAGGACTTGGTTTTGCTCACCTGCCGTATCTCCACAGCGGGCACCTGTCTGACACGTAGCCGGTGCTCAGATGTTCGAGCGAGTGAGCGGGTGGGTGGGTACCAAGCCCTTTCGCTGCGGGGATCTGCCTTATGCATTCATTGCATGTGTGCAGCGCCCAACAGCTGCCGGTACTCTACACAAATTGTGGAGTAGACAGTTAACATGAAGCTCAAAGGGGAAGCAATAAAACATTTAGAAGGAGAAAATTATACCCCAAACCTAGGAAGAAATCATTACAGTTGAGCACTCAATTTAAGTCTAAACATTCAAGTAGCCAAGAACTTAAAAAGACAGAACCTTCCTTCAGGTGCTGTGGGAAACTGTGTTTTCTAAGAACAAGGGAGACTACTCGGGGGCCCTGTAGAAGCTGGCTGGGCTCTCCTGTTATGAGGAGGAAAGTCTCTATGTTTCATTATCTGTTGCTGCGTAACAAACCACCCTAACTTATTGGCTTCAAACACCAATACCTCATTGCTCAGGATTCCGTGGGTCAGAAGTCCAGGGACGGCTCCATGGGCATGGATGGCCTCCACGCCACGTGCTGTTGGCTGGGCTCACTCACATGTCTGGGGCCTTGGCTGAGCTCCACACAGAGAGCTTGGACTTCTCTCCATGACAGCTGGGTACCCCTCTGAAG
This sequence comes from Micronycteris hirsuta, assembly GCA_004026765.1. Lineage (NCBI taxonomy): Eukaryota > Metazoa > Chordata > Mammalia > Chiroptera > Phyllostomidae > Micronycteris > Micronycteris hirsuta. Next base: position 1,440 of record PVJI01001581.1, on the reverse strand, counting down.
TAAGTGTGGATGTTACCATGCCTCTAAGGCCTGGGCTCAGAAGCTCTGGAACCTCACATCTGCTGCAGGCTGTCGGTCAAAGCAAGGCCTGAGGCCAGCCCGGAATCCAGGGCTCTGGGGAGGTAGACTCAGCCTCTGATGGGAAGGCTGACATGCACATGACTGGGGATAGTGGTGGTGATCTTTTCAGGTCTCCCTCCAGCTGTGATAGTTTATGTCCCTCCCACATGCAAAATACACTCAGATATGCTCCCAAAGTCCAGTCATAGCATTAGCCTCAAAATCCAGCATCTCGTCATCTCCATCAGGTTGGGAGGTGCGCGAGGCTCACCCAGTGCCGAGACAGACAGGGTAGCTGCAGGGATCCGACCGCCCCACAGCAAGGGGAGCACTGGGAGGTGCATGCAGTCACTGGCCCTCGGTGGCTCTGGGGTCCCACTGGGATGTTCTCAGTGCGCCTGCTCTGAAGGCAGGATGATTCCTTGATGAGGGCCCTGTCCTGCCCTCTGGGGTTGGTTCCCTAATACATGGTTTTCAGCAGCTCGTGGTCCTGCCCTCCGAGAATTCCTTCCTTTCCATAGGAGATGTTTAGCGTTTTACAGCTTTCTTAATCTGTTTCTTGTCCATTGAAAGTTGGGAGTTAGAGGCCTTTTATTTTGCTGGGGTTTTTTTGTTTTTCTTTTTCATTTTGACTGTCTCTGGTTCTTTTAGTCCATGCCGATATTACTCCTTTTAAAACCTGTGGACTCTGTATGTGTCAGATTATAGTCTATTCTATCAGATAAAGCCATGCCCACAAGTCTCTCCGCCTCATGCTGCGGACACCACTCTCAGAGCCCTTAGAGCCCTCGGACCCCCCAGAGAGTCTGTGATACCCCCTTAATCTTCCTGAGGTCTCAAAGAAGGGTCTTACTGCCTCGCCCTTGATTTGATCTTGACCCTAAGGCCATTTTTTTTACATTGAGAATCTTTTTCACCTGGAATGTAAGTCCTGAATCCTCTGTATTTCCTCTATTTAGCTTGAAAACAGAATTATTTCTTCTTTAGCTTATCCGTCCTGCATTTTATCATGCACAGTTAAGAGAAACCGTTCAGCGCTTTGCGCTTTCTGCCTGGAAATCTCTTTAGCCAGATCCCCTAGTTCACTCAGTGCTTTTATTTCCTAAGTCACTGCCAGCAGTAGTCTTACCGGCTGTGTCCCCACTAACACGGCCGCCCCTTTCCAGCCCCCAGCAGCGGTTTCTTAAAGCTCTTTCAGTCTCCACGCCCACCTTGCAGCCACCGTTGCTGCCTGGTCCCAGTCGATGCCACATGTTTTAGGTGTTTGTTATGGCTCCTGCCCACTTTTAGGCACCAATTTCTAATATCTTCTCTCTATTGCTATGTAATAAACTGCCCCATAAACAACACCGTGACAGCGCTCGTGGTTCTGTGAGCTGC